>JAODAL010009171.1:0-112640 GCA_025379985.1 Phyllomedusa bahiana
TTTTATGAAATTTCCAGACAGCGATAAAAAGGTTAAATCTGTGATCATTTTAAGATCGCGCCTTTTTCGGGTTTCCCCTTTTTTTTGGGGCAGCAATGAGATTCAGAATAGAGCGGGGTTAAATTGTGGTGCGACTCATGATGGGTGTGTATGGATGCGTTTGGGGGAAAAAATACATGACCTCTTTTTACATAGAACAGGTTTCCTGTTTTCACTCAGTGTCTTCGCGTCCATAGGGATGGGCCTGCCTCGCCGGGGCCCAAAACAGTCACAAAAATTAGTCTTTTCTGCACAGAGAAACCTCTAAATTAGCTTGGATCCTTCCAATTAGTTAGATTGGGGGATTTGAAGAATTTATGTAGTTCTAGAAAATTTTTAAAAGCACTCTACGCTGAAAATTTCAGGGCGGGGGGGAGCGGGGGGGGGGGGGGCCCCGCGGGCGAACACGACAAGCTCATCTCTAAAGAACATGGATAAAGTTCACAAGATTTTAGGTAGAATTGTAGTGGTTACTTTTTTTATTAACAGTTTGCTTTGAAATATTTCCTGGATTTTGGGCAGCCAAAAATTATATGGATAAACTAATTTTGTAATAAAGGTCTTTTTTTAGCTGAAAAAACTCCACTTTTATTATCAGTAAACATTTAGATTGTGTTCATTTAATTTTTACCCATTACACCTGTGACTTTTGATATATCCACCTTGCATTTAAAATTTACACCCAGCAATTTGATCGCACGGTTTTTTTTGTTGCCAAAAATACCGTGTATTATAGAAAACTAACAGTTACGTTTTTTTGATTTTGCGCACCCAGCCTTTCATTGACGCGCATCCACAAAAATCAAAAAACAGCAATTCTATATTCACCACTTAAATTTGAAAGGTTCTGTGACTTTTATAACCTAATTGTTGCCTAAGATGTAGCACTATCCTTTTGACTGTTTTTTTTATGTTAATTTCAGTTTTCCCTCCACCCTGTTTGGGTGTAAGAATGGGGTTTGTTGCCCCCCCAAGACTTTAAGGGTAACCCCTCATAATCGATGCTCACATCAAAAAACCTTATCGATGCGGCCGACTATCATATCGCTCCCCGATAGCCAACGCAACGCTCAACACAATAATAACATGTTTTTTTTTTCAGATATCTATTACCCTTGAAGAGGAAAAAAAATTTTTCCTGTTAGAATATTCCCTATTGATAAGACTGATTACAGTGTGTTTTGCTTTTGGGACACCAAGTAACGAATAGTAATTTATAGAAGTAAGTTTCCCTATAAAACCACCACTGGCAAAACGCAGCATTATATAGATCTTCAAAGGGATATACCCTGGAGGCTGATTATGTGGTTGTTATGAGGCTCTTAGAGAGAAGGGTCCCAGTTCTGGCAAGTCCTATCCCATTTGGTACTGAATGGAGCCTGTCTTGAAGTCATCTCCAGAGGAACTCCATTGTTAGCAAGCAAGAAGGTAGGAAACACCCAAAGGTCATGGAAAAGGAAAAAAAAAAAAAAAAAAAAAAACAAAAAAAAGAAAAAACAAATAAAAAAAAAAAAAAAAGAAAAGAGAACAAAGGGCCAAAAGGGGGACCCAACTTTTTAAGAGGCTTTTCCTTTTGAAAACAATTTTTAATTTTCCCCATTTTTTGGACATCATAGAGGAGGTCCTGTTTAAGACCCCACTCTAAAAACCAGAATGAAGATCTGCTCCATACAATGAGCTCTCCACCATCTCAAGCTGTCTTTATATTGGCCATTCATCACAATGGCCACCATGTAATACTTTTTCTGCAAAAAACCCGCTTATACCCAAAGGGGTGTATCACTGATTTGACTTGGGGTACATTCTAAAAATGTGGTCTCTGGTGAAAAATTTTTAAGGGTGCTTCAAAACGGTGCAGTTTTGGGGGTTTTTTGATGCGTTTTTTGGGGTCTTTTTTTGTGCAACAATGTATAGCATTAATTGTTGTGCCTTCCTGCACAAAAAACGCATCCAAAAAACGCATCAAAAACGCACCAAAAAACGCACCGTGTGAAAGCACCATAAAAATAGTTTTTTTTAAACCTAACAAGGTCTTCAAACCTCCACACTGCTTTATTTTTACATCCAAGTGAGCCACATCTTGTGCATTATTTGCAGTCATAAGATTTGTGGCAATGGTGCTATTGGTGACGGGTTCATGCATTTCATTTGATCACAAATATATTCTAAAGAGCTCATGGGAAATGAGCTAGGAGCCTTGTAGCACAGCCTATTGGATGTAGTGTTCATTAACCCCTTAAGCCGAATGCCTGAAGAGTACTTAATGACCAGTACATATTTTTAGTTTTTGCCTCCTTGCGTTTCAACAGTCTGAACTTTTTAATTTTTTCAATGATGCAGTTATGTGAGGCCTCATTTTATTTGGGACAAGTTGTACTTTTTGGTGGAATAGTTTAAGTTCACTTATGAATTATTGCAGAATATTTGTTCAAATTTTTTTAGTTTTTTTTTACATTTTTTTCACCATTTACATTTCACACTTAATAACTTGTTAGATTAAATCTACAGGTTATTACGGTCGTGTGGATACCTAAGATGTGTAGGGATTTTTTTTGTGTGTAATGTATTCACAATTATTTTTTATTAAATATTTATTTTTATTTTATTTTTTATTTAATTTTTTTCTTCACTTTTTTATGTTTTTTACTATTTTTTTTAAATCCCATGAAGGGATAACTGTTTTACATTTTTTTTTACACTTAGTAATGTATTAGCATATTAATATATGCTAATACATTATAATCTGTGTCAGTTAGACACAGGCAGCAGTCAGGACAGCACACAGTGTGCCCTGATCGCTGGCTTGTTACACAGACAGTCCTGGGGCTACTCTAAGTCTGACTGTGCAGCCGTTCCCCGGGCTCCGTCGGGTCACTGGGAGTCCTGATCACCCGACAGAGCAGGGGAAAGCTCTTTGATTATGCTGCGGCAATCAAAGGGTTGAGCGCTGAGGAGCGCGGGAGAGAATGCGCTTGCAGAGAATGTGCTGGGAACAGGGCTGTAAAGTAAAGCTCTGTTCCTAGTACAGCTGTGGTGCCAGGAGTCGCAAAACCCGATGTCTGCAGTGACGTCAAAAACGGTGGGTGGTCATTAAGGGGTTAATTCACGTGATTCACTGCAATGTAAATGAGATGACAATGGAGCGACTAATGGTGTGTAAGCCTTCACACACCTACATGGTGCCTCTCCCTAATGAGATGCGTTACCCTTTTCAATTTACCCCTAAAATCTCTCACCTAGTCACTGGTAATGGGCAACACCCCCAAACAGCTGTCTGCAGATGAATATCTGTTTGGCTCTAATCCCATTTACATTACAAGGCTCAGTGAGTTGAATGTTAAACGAGTTGTCTCACTACAAGGCTTCATCTTACCTCAGTCATGTTTTCTTGATTTTATTTTGAATTCAGGGACGTGTTTACTGGCTTCCACTAGGCTGCAGTAGAAGCCAGGTCTGTAGCTATAGCAACCAGTGCTGGCAGCCTATCAGGAGAGATTGAACAGGTCTGTAGCTAAAGCAACCAGTCCTGGCAGCCTATCAGGAGAGACTGAACAGGTCTGTAGCTATAGCAACCAGTGCTGGCAGCCTATCAGGAGAGAGTAATCAGGTCTGTAGCTATAGCAACCTGAGGAGCTGATGCAGCCCATACAAGGGGGGAAAATCTAGGAATAGGTAGGAAACTGTTAATGGACACATATTGCAAAGTGACTTGTTTTTGCAAGATCTTTAACATAAAAAGCAATCCTTGTAGTGACAACCCCTTTAAGAAATGTTGTATCCAATATATGGCACTGCAGAGTCCTAGCACATTTCCTATGAGCCCTTTAGGTAGTTAGATGTAAGTCTCCCCACATCTACATGTTGCCCCTCCTTTATTAGGAACGTTGTTCCATTTGCTCCATCACAAACCAATCCCTGGAGTAATAGGCAAACACTAACTAAAATCAACAAAAAAACAAAAAAAGTTTGCCTTTTGATTATCGTTGTGGTTTTTGCCCAAAGTGCCATTGGCCATCTGGGTGATTTGACGGGTTTTGTGCTGTTTCCTGAAATTCATTGACAGTTGATGGTTGCCGACCCTTCCATTAACCTGAAGGTATAAGTAACGCGGAGAAGTGTGGAGCCTGGGCTCTCAGTATGATGGGAACTAAGTTAGTGTCTGAAACCCAACGAAAGATGGATAGCTAAGCCTCCTGCTAATGGCTGCAAGCTGTAGGAAGCTCTCAGGTTTTTACAGTGCAAAACAAACACAGATCTTTGAGCTCAGTTGGTGACTGATGGCAGTTTAATAGGTCACTGTTCCTTGTAGCTGCCATCTGCCACACTTAAGAAGGGGCAAAGGAGAGACAGCAGAGGAATGTAAGGTAATGTAATGAGGGGCTGCCTTCCAATCCATGGGACAGCCCTGAGGGTGAGCTGAGGGAACATGACACCCACTTCCTGGGGTTTAAAGTAGTTGAAGACACTTCACGTATCTCTCATACCAACATGTCTACAATCACGTAATCTGCTCTGTAGTAGCAAATATCATCATGCACTATGTTTCATCACGATGGTGGGAATTTTTTAATGGCTTCTTGTTAGAAAATGGCACAAATTGTAAAGCACATCTCTTGTTGTCAATCTCTTCTCTCGTGGCTTTGAAGTTGACACCATGTATTTATCCATCTATCCCATGTCTATCTATCTTCCTATCTTTCCATCTATTATCTATCTAAATAGCGAAGAACAAAACTGAAACACTCAAAATATAATGGATGGGTACCAGCTGACATGTCATGACCTAGAGCAAATAAACCAATTTTTTCACTTTTTTATATCCAAGTGATGAGACTTTCCATTTCTGTCTATATTTCTATCTATCTATCTATCTATCTATCTATCTATCTATCCCATATCTATCTATCTCTATCTATCTATCCCATATCTATCTATCTATCTATCTATCTCTATCTATCTATCTATCTATCTATCTATCTATCTATCTATCTATACCATATTTATCTATCTATCTATCTACCGTTCATCTTTCTTTCTATCTATGTATCTATCTATCTATCTATCTATCTATCTATCTATTCATCTATCTATCTTTTATCTATCTATCTATCTATCTATCTACATCATTATTTTTCTATCTACCTATCTATCTTTCTTTCTATCTATCTATCTACCATTCATCTTTCTATCTATCTATCTATCTATCTATCTATCTATCTATCTATCTATCTATCTATCTATCTAGCCCATATCTATCTACCAATCTTTACTATATCTTTATATCTATCTATCTATCTATCTATCTATCTATCTATCTATCTATCTATCTATCCCATATCCCAATCTTTCTATCTATCTATCTATCTATCTATCTACCGTTCATCTATCTATCTATCTATCTATCTATCTATCTATCTATCCCATATCTATCTATCTACCAATTTTTCATCTTTCTATCTATCTCTGTCCATCTGTCTATCTTATGTCATGCTCTGTTTCATTGGCTTCAGGTGTGCTTGTGTACTTTGCTGCCACGATGCACGGCCTCCATCACTTCTAGTCCAGCAGCTCCTGTGATATAGACTTGGTTACATCTTCTGTCTTCCCATCTGGTACCTGTCTGTCAGCTGTCACCACAGATGACTAAATTGGACGTTGCAACTTCCACACTACTCTCCATTCTGTTCTATGAGAATTCAGAGTAAAGTTGAAAGTGTGTTCGGCTGTACTAGGAACTCCCATAAAACAGAATGGAGAGTCATGCGCAAGCACGACAGGTTCTCCATTCTGAGCCAACACTTTCGGGTGGGCTTGCGCTGGCCCATAGAGAAGCAAGGGTAACTTCCGGTGAGCCCCTAAACATGGCAGACCTGAATTTGCTTTTCAACTGCATATACATCATTGGGAGGAGCAGGAAAGCAGGTAAAAAGAGTCAAGAATCAAAAGGCAGAGTATAAGAGAAATGTATAGTTATGTACAGTAGCTGTATTGTGGACCCGAAGAATCATCTCCTCTGGTGGGTCCCAGAATCAACTCCACCAATGGGCCCTAGGCAACCCAGTCTGACAATGTTTTTGGGGGCCTGTTCCAACCATAGGTGCAGGTCCCAGAGGTGGGACTTTTTCAGTCCTATTTACTTCAATGGGGAGTGCTGCATAGGGGCATAGACCCAATATCAATAAAAAAAACCTTTCTTGGTGCAATACAGGTCATGAGACCCAACTCTCCTCATTGGTAACAGAGATAAAAAATACTTACCCAATTAGACATATATGGCATATACAGTGTGTGAAATAAGTATTGAACACTTCACCAATTTTCTAAGGAAATATATTTCTAAGTGTGCTATTGACCTGAAATTCTCACCAGATGTCGGTAATATCCAATCCAATCTTCACTGGCAAATCAGTTAAACCATAGATGTCCGAAAATTAAGTTATGTGTGTTAATGAGAAATGACACAGGGAAAAAGTATTGAACATATGAAGACAGAGAAGTGCAAAAAACCATGGAAAGTCATGACACCAGCTGAAATCTATCCCAATTACAAAGCAATCCTGCCATGTAGTGAAAAATAATATTAGCTGGTTCAACTGAAGGCCTATAAAAAGGAATCTCAATACCAAGATGACACACAAGAAACATCTCATGATGGGTGAAACCAGTGAGCTGTTTCAAGATCTTTGAAACTTTATTGTTGCAAAACATACTAATGGCATTGGTTACAGAAGAATTTGTAAACTGAAGGTTCCAGTGAGCAGTGTTGGGATCATAATCCAGAAGTGAAAAGAAAACACAATTTCAACATAAACTAGCTACAACTATGCGCAACCACAATATTTCAGACAGAGGAGTAAAAACAATTAGCAGAACAGTTGTCAAAGAGCCAGGGACACCTGTGGAGAGCTACAGAAAGACCTGATATCAGCAGGTACAATATTTACAATGAAAACAATAAGCAAAGCACTCACCCTCCATGGCCTTTATGCACGCTCACCACAACACATAGACAAGCCTGTTAAATACTAGGAGAATATTGTCTGTTCGGAATAGACCAAACTTGATCTCTTTGGATGCTAGATAAAGCTGCTAGAATGGCGGAACCAATCATCTGGAATCCAATAGAAAATCTATGGAAGGAACTAAATCTTGGAGTTCATAGAAGGAGCCCACGGAAGCTTCAAGATGTGAAGAGTGTTTGTAGGGAAGAATTGGCCAAGATCCCACCGAGCAATGCAGGCGACTAGTGTCTCCATACAAGAGACGTCCTGTCATCACCAACATAGGCTATTGTACCAAATATTAATACATTTCATTAAGTGTGTTCAATACATTTTCCATGTGTCATTTCTCATTATTACACAGAATTTATGGACATCTAGGGTTTAATTCCTTTGCCTGTGTGAATTCTCTGATGAGAATTTCATGTCAATAGCACCTTAAGAAATAGATTTACTTAGAAAATTGGTGACGTGTTCGAAACTTATTTCATCCGCTGTATGTATCCTTTAAGCACACTTTCACATATAGTGGCATGAGAATTGTGGGCATAATTAGCATTTTCAATAAAATCTTTCTAAAACAATTACATTATATATCCTGCTGTAAAAAATTCTAAACCCTATCAACTAAGTTATAAGGAGGTGAGAGAAGGGGATCTTTTTGGTACTTATGGACACAGGTATGAAAACTGTCTAGGTCTAAAATTTACTTTGTTGCCCATAGCAACCAATCAGAGCTCATGGCAACCAATCAGAGCCCATAGCAACCAATCAGATCTCATAGCAACCAATCAGAACTCCCCTCTCATTTTTCCAGAGCACTATATGAAATGAAAGGAGAGCTCTAATTGGTTGCTATGTGCTCTGATTGGTTGCTATGAGTTCTGATTGGTTGCTATGAGTTCTGATTGGTTGCTATGAGCTCTGATTGGTTGCTATGGGCAACAAAGTGAGTTTTAGACCTAGACAGTTTTCATACATGTGGCCCTTAGTGTGTAAATTTGACATGGGAATACATTCCCCCCAGATGACTATGTAATCAGCAGAACATATCCAAGCAGTCACCATCTGTGCGGTGGGGAATCCATCACAGCCCCCTCCTGTTCTGGGACATTGTGCTCATAATGGGAAATCCAGACCAAGAAAGACAGGGGGATCGGATTGCACAAAGGTGATTTCAGTAACCCTTACTGCACCCCAGTGAGGATGCTGATACCTGCTAGAGAATCACAGGCAAATAGACCTGCTGCAGGACTGACGGCCAATGACAGTACATGAGAAAACGTCATGAGCTCACTAAGGTTATACAGATATCTGTATAGGGGCTAAAAGAGATAGCAGAGGGCCCCCCAGACAAAGGTAAAATCTCCATTGCTCATCCTACAACACCCCCTTTTGTCTCTCCTATAATCCACCAGTGACTGATAGGAAGCTGTAAGGTTATAGTGGCCCCTCTACCTACTTAGTCGCTGGCAACAAAAGTGAGGACACCCCTAAGTGAAAATGGACAAATTGTGTCCAAAGTGTCAATATTTTGTGTGGCCTCTATTAGGCTATGTTCACACGGTGTAATTGCGGGGCTGAATTACGCCGGAGTTCGGGAGCTCGCGCGAGCTCCTGCGGGGCGGGGCGGGGGGGGGTGGGGGCAGGCAGCCCGCGGCCCCATAGAAATTCATTACTAGCAGCACGTATTCGACGCTAGTAATTGATATGTCACTTATCTCCCCCTGCAGAGTATTGTGTGAACGGGGATTGGAGACGTAATCCATAGTTCTCTATGAGAACTGTGGATTACCGTAATGACTGGGACGTATTTCGCCCCGTATTAAGCACAGTACGGCGCAAAATACAGGGTGCAATATGTCCCAGTTTAAGCCGTGTGAACATAGCCTTATCTTCCAGCGGTGCCTTAACTTCCTTGGGCAAGGAGGTCACTAGAGCTTCACAGGCTGCAGCCACTGGAATCCTCTTCCAATCCTCCATGATGATATCACGGATTTGGTGGATTTTAGAGACCTTGTGCTCCTCCACCTTCCCTTTGAGGAGGCCCTACAGATGCTCAATAGGGTTTAGGTCTGGAGACATGCTTGGCCAGTCCAGCACCTTTACCATGATTTTCTTGAGCAAGGCAGTTGTTGTCTTGGAGGTGTTTGAGGTCGTTATAATGTTGGATACTGCCCTGCGCCTCAGTTCCTGAAGGGAGGGGTCATGCTCTGCTTCAGTAGGTCACAGTACATGTTGGTATTCATGGTTCCCTCAATGAACTGTAGCTCCTCACAGCCGGCAGCACTAATGCAGCCCCAAACCGTGATAATCCCACCACCATGCTTGACTAAAGGCAAGACTCACTTTCTATTCCTCACCTGGTTGCTGTCGCACACACTTGACACCATCTGAACCAAACAAGTTTAACTTGATCTCATCACACCACATTACATGGTTCCAGTAATCCATGTCCTTAGTCTGCTTGTCTTCAGCAAACTGTTTGTGGTCGCATGACACCGGGAAGGGAAAATGGCAAATTGGGCACAATTTGTCCACATATTCACTTAGGAGTGTACTTACTTTTGTTGTCAGTGGTTTTTTCATTGATGGCTTTGTGTTCATGTATTTTGAGGGCACACCAAATTTACACTGTTATTCAAGATACACACTGACTACTTATCTATTATCTATCTACCATTCTATCTATCTTTGTCTCTTATATATCTCTCATTCTATCTATCAATCTAATCTCATTCTCTTACATGTGAAATTTAGCATCTCTTCAAATCTTTCAAATTTGGCACTTTATTCAAAGTAGAAATTTATCCTAAGAGCTTTAATAAAAGTAAATTTAAGAACTGTGCTTAATCTAAAGAAAAAAAAAACATTGATGATCAGGTCTGTGTCCTTTCCATCTACTAAAAAGTATCTATCTATTATCTATCTATCTATCTCTCTATCTAACTCTCTCTCTCATATCTATCTATCTAAACTATCTATCTTCTATCTATCTATCTATCTATCTATCTCTCTCTTTCTCTCTCATATCTATCTATCTACTAGTCTCTCATAATATTCAATTTCATTGCTATCATATTATCTATCTATAATATTCTTCTAATCTAACTATCTATCTTCTTTCTATCTATCTAATCAATGTAATCTATCCCATATCTATTGTCTATCTATTATCTTATCTATCTATCACCTATCTATCTATCTATCTATCTATCTATCTATCTATCTATCTATCTATCTATCTGTCTGTCTGTCTGTCTGTCTGTCTGTCTGTCTGTCTGTCTGTCTATCTTCCTATATACATTGTTACCTATTTGGGTTGCATCCAAGTACAAGATGTGTACATTTAGAGCACTTGTTACATTGTACGGTTTATGTTACTTGTTTGTATAGAGCAGTTGTGTATACCATGTGCCTTGCAGCTGAGATGCTGTGAAATCCATATGAAGACTCGATAGTAAATTATAGACACAGTAAATATTTACTTTGGAATTGCTCAGACTCGGCTCATTCCCCCTCCGGGGTCTTTCATCTTCTGTTCACCTATCGTATATTTCTTCATTTTTTTGTGCCGTCTCATTATCACGGCTCCACTTTTGTCCATGAATATTTCTTTCCTCTCATCCTATTTTCTCTGCGACTTCCATTTTTATTTTCCTGCACCCATCAGTCTGTACATTGAGCGTGCTGTATTCCTCTACACAGATGCACTGTTAGAAAAAAAAAGAGTAAGTGGGAGAAACTACAATCTGATTTCTGTCTTCACATTTATGTATGTACATGACAGTCAGTGGGTATGCCCATTACCAATAACTGAGCATAGGGGCCACATGGTGATGCTGGACCTTCCTGTCTTAGTGAATAGTTCTTCTCTGCTGTGTGCTATGATCAGGAGAGTCAGGTGAGTCACCAATGGCCTCATGTATGAAAACTGTGTAGGTGTAAGGCTATGTTCACACGGCTTTTTCGGACGATTTGGACGTAATTAGTCCGCAAAACTCCCAAAATACTTTAAAATAATAAACCAATTAATTAGCATTGATTAATGAAAAAATACGCCCGTATTCCACAGCGATTTTTCGGTCGTAAAAAAAAGTCCGAAAATATATCTAAAATTTAAGACCCCGTCACTTTTTGGCGTATTTTGCAACGAAATCCCCCCTGTAAAAATGGGGGAAGTATTTCGACCGAAATACGTTCCACTTTTTTTGAAACGATTTGAAAGTATTTGGGGGCGTATTTTGGAGAAAAAATGTCCCTAAATACCCCCGAAATAACCCCGTGGCAAGCCTAAGACTTTATTTTTTGCCCATAAACCAATCAAAGCCCGACAACCAACAACCTTCTTTCATTGTTTCAGAGCACTATATGAAATTAAAGTGTCGCTCTGATTGGTTGCTATGGGCAACAAAGAAATTCTTACACCTAGACAGTAGAGGCCCCAAGTTCTTAAATGGTGGTTTATAATGTTACTTCCATAGTTCTATCTAAAAAAACTGGGAGCTGATGTAACGATCCCTGCGCTGGACCAGAGACACGCTCATGTCTGTGTCTCCCGACCCAGCCATTACTCACCTCTCCTCCATCCTGCTCCACTCCCATCTACTGCTTCTGGCTGGCACATGCACCGCTTCTTTAAAATTTATAGGGCCCGGGAAATGGGACCCCTTTCCCCGGTTGGGAAAATTTTTTAGGGCATTTTCCTGTTTCTTCCTGGTGTTTGTTGGTTTTTTACCCTGAGAGTTGTTTGCTCGATTCCCTCTGTTTGACCCGTACTCTGGACTTTGACTTTGTTATGCCTGCCGCCTGCCCTGACCTTATTGCCCATTTACTGACTATACTATTCTTTTTATTGATTCGATGCAATACTCCATCACATAAAAAGTGAAAAAAAAGTTTGGGTTTATCTACCCCAAAGACGTCATCCACAGCCAATGCCCCATTCAAAAAAAAGGGGAAAGGGAAGATATGTTTTATTTTAAATGGCGAATAAACACATTTCAAAAACGGGGGGCTGGGGGGCCCCATCGAGGTCCCCTGTAGCTGCAAGTACAACTGATCTCCAAACCTAAAATAGTTCCTAGTCAATGTCAACTCCAGAAGGAACAGAAGAAATGCTACACAGGGGCTTAGCTATAGGGGTGCAGAGGTAGCAGTTGCTACTGGGTCCTGCAGCCTGAGGGGCCTAAAAGCCCCCTTCTGCCACATAAGGAGACACCATCATTTTAAGTGGCATGTGGTAACTGGGGGACCCATATCACTTTTTGCACTAGGGCTCAGAGGCTTCAAGTTACACCTCTGATGCTATGTGTGCATTAGGTAATGTAGTATCCCTATAAAACGCTTCCCTTACTGCCTCCATACCTTCCACATAGGTTATATTAGAAAACAGGGACTTAATATCAAAAGAACAAAGCCACATATTGTCCCTATATTCTAGTTTTTTTAGTTGATGTGGAAATTGACCAGTGTCTTTAAGACTATGTTTATTGTTAATATAACTCCCATCATGGCCAATGTTATAGATTATATAGTGCATGTGGGGTTGAGTTTCCAAAAACCCCAAGGTCCTTTTTAGAAACCCTGGCCTAGACATTTAAAAAAAAAAAAGCAAAAGACCCTGTAGGTAATGCATGAAGTGCAGGTATAGGTGGAGAAGGGAAATGGAAGTATATGCTGGCCACCTACATACCAAACATCCAGCATGAACCCTAGAAGGTCACGGGACACAATGCTATCAAGGGCATAACCACAGAGAGATGGGAGCCAGTAGACCTGATCAAGCTTTGGACTCAACAGCCTCCAATTTGATGACAACAACCTGTCATGTCCATGCATTACAAAGACAGACCATTGCATTGATTTCAATGAGAACTGAGCAATTCTTAGTAACCCTGTTCTGAAGCTGCAGGGGAATCGTCTCTAGATTCCTCTATAAATTATAACTTGAAATATCATGATCAGCGTATTTTAAGAGGATCTTCAGAACAAGATGATATTGTCCAAAGTAGAAAACTTCATGTTCTCCTGACCTGTCAACCGCACCAGCTTCCTTTTAGATATATCAGTGAAGCCATAGCCGCTGCTATGAGGCCCAAAGGCAAATCAGGTGCAAGAACAATATACCTTTCTGGAAAAAAAAGACAAGGACTTTGCTCTCTGGCACCACTATGTGGGTTCACTATCTGCTCTATGAATTTTTACTGCTTTTTCAGTTTCTTGACATTAAGTGGTAGAGGCTCATTTCATTTGCTGTTGGGCCCCATACATTTTAGTTATGTCCTTTTATGGATCTAGTGTCATCATCTGTCTATCAATGTCTCTGGTATTGCAGATCAGCTCTATTGAAGTGCATGGAGCTAAAATGCAATACCACATGCAACCTGTGAACAAAAGTGGTGCTTTTATGGAGGCTGTCCACCTCGCCTTTTCAAGAAGAAAAAAGGAAATGTTAATCCAGTGTGATTCAAACGTTTATTGTAAAAGCATAAAAAACAATGTAGCAAGACAAAAAAATCGCCTTTTTAGGTACAAGCTCCTGCAAAAAAATTAAAAAAAAACCTATATATTGATCTTCATTCCAGTGATACAGGGAGAGAAGCTGACCTCTGTGATATATAGGGTTATATGATAGAGGAGAGGAGCTGAGCTCTGTGATATATAGGGTTATATGATAGAGGAGAGAAGCTGAGCTCTGTGATATATAGGGTTATATGATAGAGGAGAGAAGCTGAGCTCTGTGATATATAGGGTTATATCATAGAGGAGAGGAGCTGAGCTCTGTGATATATAGGGTTATATGATAGAGGGAGAGAAGCTGAGCTCTGTGATATATAGAGTTATACGATAGAGGGAGAGAAGCTGGGCTCTGATATATAGGGTTATATGATAGAGGGAGAGAAGCTGAACTCAGTGATATATAGGGTTATATAGAGGAAAGAAGCTGAGCTCAGAGATATATACGGTTAAATGATAGAGGGAGAGTAGCTGAGCTCTGTGATATATAGGGTTATATGGTAGAGGGAGAGAAGCTGGGCTCTGGTATATAGGGTTATATGATAGAGGGAGAGAAGCGGAACTCTGTGATATATAGGGTTATATGATAGAGGAAAGAAGCTGAGCTCTGTGATATTTACAGTTAAATGATAGAGGGTGAGTTGCTGAGCTATGTGTTATATATAGTTATATGTCATAGGAGAGAAGCTGAGCTCTGTGATATATAGGATTATATGATAGAGGGAGAGAAGCTGAGCTCTGTGATATACAGGGTTATATGATAGAGAAGAGAGGCTGAGCTCTGTGATATATAGGATTATATGATAGAGGAGAGAAGCTGAGCTCTGTGATATATAGGGTTATATGATAGAGGAGAGAAGCTGAGCTCTGTGATATATAGGTTATATGATAGAGGAGAGGAGCTGAGCTCTGTGATATATAGGGTTATATGATAGAGGAGAGAAGCTGAGCTCTGTGATATATAGGGTTATATGATAAAGGAGGAAAGCTGATCTCGGTGATATATAGGGTTATATGATAGAAGGAGAGAAGCTGAGCTCTGTGATATATAGGGTTATATGATAGAGAAGCCGAGCTCTGTGATATATAGAAGCTCAGCTCTGTGATATATAGGATTATATGATAGAGGAGAGGAGCTGAGCTCTGTGAATTATAGGGTTATATGATAGAGGAGAGAAGCTGAGCTCTGTGATACATAGGGTTATATGATAGAGGAGAGAATTTGAGCTCTGTGATATATAGGGTTAAGTGATAGAGGAGAGGAGCTGAGCTCTGTGATATATAGGGTTATATGATAGAGGAGAGAAGCTGACCTCATGGTAGGTGTTACCGATTGTGTAGTAGGCAGCAGAATCTACAAATTGCATCTTAGTTTTGGCACAATATTAAAGGCCAAGACCATACTGTTATAGTAGAATGTGGGATATAATGTTACAAAACCTCATTGTGACAAAATCTGGATAGCTTCAATGTTATCTCGGGTATTTATCTTATGGACACCCCTCGCCTGCCCCCAGTGTAAAGCAGCAGGTGTAACGGCAGCCGGAGGTGGGAAGAAGCTGTTATCAGCTCCCATTGGATTAGGTACTTTTTATCCCATTACATAGTATACAAGGTTTTGTCAAAGAGCAGATGTTAATGAATAGAAGCTGTTGTCCCCAACCAGGTCTCCCACCTCCCCCCACACCCTGGCCCTGTGTGATAAAAGCTCATACAGAAGTCAGACCCCAGGGTTGGTTGCTTATTAACCAGCACTTCTGTGTGTTTGATGGGCAACCCATTATCTGGGTCATTTGCTTTACAATTGCCAAAAAGCGAGCTTGCTGATTGTATCAGTTTCTACAAAGTTTTACTACTAGAATTCTAGTTAGACTTGTTTGCTGAGTATACTATAGCCGGAATTTGTTAAAATTCAGAGTGCAGGTTGTAAATATTTGGCGGGTAATATCCCCCTTTACTGATGATGTTCTGAAGAGGACCTGTGACCGTTTGTGTGTATTTTAGTAAATAAGTTCCCCATAAAATAAGAATTCTGGTGCATCTTTTCTTTACTTGTTAATCTCCATGTTGTATGGTTTTCCTGTTATCCCTCCTCGGGATTTATTTTCAATCTGTCAGTTGGGTGTTACCAACTAGGGGTGTATCCCTGCACAGTCCAATCAGGGACACACCCTTCTGAAACCTGGAATGGTAACACCCACTTGACTTTATCAGTAATACATTTCTAGGAGGAATAACAGAGGAACAGCACAGCACAGAGTTATAGGAGAAAATGCATCAGGATTGTTATATCACAGGAGCACAAGGAATGACTAAACCGGCCATCTCTGAAGATGTCACAGGTCCTCTTTAAAAAGGTTTACTTTGTGCTGTCCCTTTCTTGTTGGAAGGTCACCTTCACGATAAGCTGAACACCAGCTGACCCCCAACCATCAAGTGTAACCTGTGATGAAACCTAGCAGTGTGTTCAATATCCCTGTAGCGCCACCACAGGGGAAACATAGCATTACACAAAAAATGGTCTGTCTGGATAATGCAGGAACGTTCTGAGTCCTCCAGCACGATAGCTGATCTTCATAGCTACTCTACATTCTGGTTCATATAGCCTGATTTGGGACCTTCCCTATTAAAGGGGTTTTACCACAAAGTGAGTTCCTTACCTCTTATCTCTTCAGGAGAGAAGATAAACAAAGCATGCTGAATCAGGGAGAGGGAGGGGGGTGAGCAGGGAGGGAAGAAGAAGGGAGCGTCTGCAATGTTTACTCAAATAATTACATTACAACCAGTGGATTGATTAGACACTCTAGTTACGTAATTGACATTTGATTAGACTGCTATATTAACCTGCCAATTTTGAATGTCTGTTTGCACTTCTATGATAAAGTACAATACATAGCGACTAATAGTGGTATAAAAATTAAAAATATATGTTAATCTTTTAAATATATGTACATATATTTTTTATTTTTATACCATTATTTTTTATACCACTATTAGTCGCTATATATTGTACTTTATCATAGTTTTTAGTGTTTATTTTGTATCTATCACTCAGAATTAACATTCATTGGTCCTCCCATAGACCTATCACCACAATCGATACATCTTCTTGACTGACATTACACACAGCGATTCCTGATCTCTGTTGCATTCCCTAAAGTTTTCTCTAAAATGATTGGCATCTAGCTTATCCATGTATCCATATAAAACAGACACTTACATTGAAGTGTATCTGTCCTGAGGAAGCGTGGGTTTTCCGCGTGAAACGCGTCGACTGTGCATTTTTTAAAATTGTTCTTACTGTTTTAATTCTGTCGGGGCCTTAAAGCTCCGATAGTTTTAGAATAAAATGTTGATGGTTTATTTATACCATTGCCTGAGATGCCGATCTTTTGCTGAGTGCGCCGGGTCCACTACTATCCTCCACAGGGATATCCACAGTACTTCTGGCCAGGTTCATTATAGGACCGGGATATTCTTCGGACCAAGGCAGCCGTGCAGAGGGCGACGGAAAAAACAGCCCTTCAAACGAATCTTAGTGTTGTGCCTCTCCTTTGCACAACCCTATATGGTGAGCCCATTACTTGCTATTTTATATTTTCTTTCTAAGGTTTTACACTATTGTGCGCCCCCTCCTGTTTTTCCTCCTTTTCTCTATCTATGTATTTATCTATCTATCTATCTATCTATCTATCTATCTATATATCTATCTATCTGTCTGTCTGTCTGTCTGTCTATCTATCTATCTATCTATCTATCTATCTATCTATCTATCTATCTATCTATCTGTCGTGTATCTATCTGCCCTGTATCTATCTATCTATCTATCTATCTATCTATCTATCTATCTATCTATCTATCTATCTATCTATCTATCTATCTTGTGTCTATCTATCTCTCTCTATCTATTTATCTATCTATTTATCTATCTATCTATCGTCTAGCTCAGTATTTTGGATCAGTGGTATGTGAATAGAAGTTGATTAATTTTAACCATATATCTATGCCGCGGACTCCATCTCCATCAAAAGTGTTGTACCTGATTTAATCACAATACAAAAAGGTTAGTGGATATTTAACTATAACGGATTCCAAGTAGTCGCAGTATTGCGCTAGGGAGCACTGTCTCCTTCCTGTTGCATTTTCCTTCATATGAAAGTGACCTGCACCTATCGCAGGAATGGACCCCCAAAAGTCTATGGGTGTTGGGCTGTAGTCAGAACGCCTATTGATAAAAATGGAAAAACGCGTGCAAGCGGGACCGGCTCTCCAAAGTTACATTGACTATAATGTAATCCCTGTTTAAAATAGTTGAAGAAATTTGGTCCTAAACAAGGGTGTACATAGAGGTACTTATAGTAAAATGAAGGTAGGACCCATTTTCTAATGATACTGGTTTGCACTCTCCATCAAAACTGTCAGGAGAGGTGAAGTTAGGGGCTTGCCATTGTGCTATTGTCAGGAATATTTTTTTTCTCTGAAATGAGGACAATTGGCTTCTGCCTCAGCAAGGTTTTTTTCCTTCCTCTGGATCAACACTATAGAATAATAGGATGGATGTGTTTATCAGCCTCACTACATTGATTCATCTCACCTCAGTCCTGTTTTCTTGGTTTCATTTTGAATTCAGGGGCGTGTTTACTGGCTTCTACTAGACTGCATTAGAAGCCAGGTCTGTAGCTATAGCAACCAGTGCTGGCAGCCTATCAGGAGAGATCAAACAGGTCTGTAGCTATAGCGACCAGTGCTGGCAGCCTATCAGGATAGATCAAACAGGTCTGTAGCTATAGCAACCAGTGCTGGCAGCCTATCAGGAGAGATCAAACAGGTCTGTAGCTATAGCGAGCTGAGGAGCTGATGCAGCCCATACAAGAGGGGATATCTAGGAATAGGTAGGACACTGTTAATGGACACATATTGCAAAGTGACTTGTTTTACAAGATCTTTAACATAAAAAGCAATCCTTGTAGTGAGACAACCCCTTTAAACTATGTTTCTAAGGAAGGCAAAGGCTTAAGGAGTCCTTAGAAATTGAGATCAGCTTTAGAGAACATGAAATAAAAACTGATGTTTTTCTGTGGGCAACTTGTCCCCAAAAAAGGGAAAATTACTGGGATCAACAATATCCAGGGAGAAACCCTTAAGATTGCAGATATTGAAGACAGCTGCTGGCCATTTCTTGATCTAGTATATGAAAGCTCAAATGGATGTTGAAGAATTTCCCCTGAAAACAAGACATTTGTCTAAAATTGTTCCTTCAGATGCCTTAATATTAGGCCCTTCTCCATGCAGTTGCCTTGATAATATGGTACATTTATAGGCCGGTATCTTTGATCATTGGTGCTCATGGTATATAAAGGTCATGCCTGGTGGTGACTTTCAGGCTGTCGTGGTTGGAGGGCCACATTTTTCATACACCCACAGGTCATCAGGCAGTCAATCCCATGAGGAGGGACTCAAGGCTGATCCTTTAATCCCTGTGAGTAAAAAGAAGGACCGTTCAGCCAGTCTGGAAACTTTCCAGGTCCCAAAATATTTACAGGGCTTTTGAGAATTGTTCATTTGTACAGTTAGCTGTGGCCCTCGAGGCTTAGACTAACACAGAGGTTTACATTCTCACTTAATAGGCATTCTCAGGATATATTTAACCCACTTCAACTCAAGTCAACTCTACTGCCAAGAAAAAGTTTTATATTTAGGATTTTTTTTTTCACTAGAATGCTGTCAGCTGAAATATTGCTCTGCTTATCAGCAAAGCTGGACCCCGAGGATGACTTCATCACGGTCAGCTCAGTCTATGTGCAGAATCGTCTCGCTATGCCAAGAAATGCCATGGGTGACTTTACTGGGGAATTCAGAGTCTGATGATGAAGAAAGGCAAAGAGGCAACAGAATCTCCTTTTACTCCATTTACACGACTTTAATTCAATTACTATTGTTATCGCCAAATGGAGAACATACGTTTTGGGTTGCATATGACTCATGAGGTCTGGGATATATTTCTGATAAATGCTTCTGTCAAGGGCTTTTGCATGGTAAGGCCTATTCCACAGAAAGTACAGAAAACTACAATAAAAGGCAACAAAAAGTTAGAAAACTATGAAATAAATGTATGCAGTGTTAGACTGGGGTGCCTGAGGCCCATCAGCAAAGTTTATTCTTGGGGTCCAGCAGTGGAGTTGATTTTTGGGGCCACCAGTGGAGTTGATTCTTGGGGCCTCCAGTAGAGTTGATTTTTGGGGCCAGCAGTGGAGTTGATTCTTGGGGCCCATCAGTGGAGTTGATTCTTGGGGCCACCAGTGAAGTTGATTCTTGGGGCCACCAGTGAACTTGATACTTGGGGTCCAACAGTGAACTTGATTCTTGGGGTCCAACATTGAACTTGATCCATGAGCAGGTGTTAGACACGCCCACACAGGCTAGCCCCACCCATTTAACAGTTATTCACATGTTTCTATCTATCCAAAGTAATAGGTTAATTAGTTATGATGGGGCAGGGCTAGCCTCAGGTGGGCGGTTCATGAATTAAACGGACTCTTCATGAAAAGCTGGACTCTTTTAATGACTCTTTTCTGACTGAAAACTGCCAGATTTGAGCATTAAATACTCTAAAACTCCAGCATCTTACAGAATAAGGGACACAGCGCTGGAAACAGCAAGTCTGTCACTAGCTTGTGCTGCCCTCAGCAAGGGGGGCATAACCTATGTGACCGGTTCTCTTTAAGCTCTTTTCACACTTTGGGCCAGGTGTATAAAACGTGCTGTGCCAGTCTTCTGGCGTGTTGTACGCCAAAAATATTGTTGTGTACCATGTCCGACATATGTTTAAAAGTATTTTCCCAAAGACGAAGCCTCTTTCCGACATGGTCAACACTTTTGACTGTGCCGAATCCTAGAGTGCGTATCACGCCACGTTCATAGGAATAGACACATGTATGAATGTTGCTTGTGAGAATATGGTGCAAAAATAGTGCACTTATCCATGCCATTTTCAAAGTGGCGCGGCTGAGGCAAAATTAGTTTTTGGAAATTATTGGGGCGCACGGCAGTTTGCTTTACAACGTGACCCATTTATAAAGTGCAGTGAGACACTTCCAAAACATAAGTATGATCTCAAGTTTGGCATAGCACTACCTGAGACACTTTTCATCTGGCCCTATGTATATTGTCCACAACATATAGCTCCAACATATGACTATATAAGATGTATGTTATCTTACTGCATCCAGCTTAATGGAATAGCGCAGCTCTACATGTTATTTTCTCCAGAAATCCCTGATGTATACAATTCAAACAGAGGCCAAGATAACACTCTTTTGGCCTCTGTCTGATACCGGGGTTCTAAGGACACTATAAATTGCAAACAGTAAAATTGCACTGGGAACACAATGTGAAAAGAGCCTTACCGAACACTTACACTCTGCAAATGATTCCTTTTAACCCTTATAAGGAAAGAATTAAAAATATACTAAATCTTTATGACATCTTTGAAGCAGAGACTCTTGACCTCTAAGCAGGTGCCAACACATTTATATCCAGATGACTGTGATCCTTTTATACTGTGCCGCTAACGTAGATTTGCTGTCAAAGCGGAAAGTCTCAGATGAAAGCTAAGGGGTGACTCTGCCAGTCTTTGACGCCTTTGGTATAAATCAACCATTCACTTTGCACCCTCTTTTCTGCTCCCAGGACTCGGCTCCTTTTAAGATCTTTTTAAGCAGGTCCTTAGAACTCATTTGTTTGTGACTAATTTAATTTTCTGCCTTGGCTTAATGGAAAAAGAAGGTGTTGAGAAGACTTAAGGAGAGGTCAGAAGAAAGGTCTTGTGCTGATGAAAGCTGTTTACACGGGATTGTTTTACAAGGGTTCTTCATCTTACTTGGTTTTGAACACAAAATGATCAGAAACCGCTCCATGGAATCGGTGATCTGAAGATGTTTATAAAGGATCAGAATTGCAAATCTTCTGATTCGAAGATTCAGACTAAACCAGAGGCGTAATTTGAAGTTCCGGGGCCCTAGTGAAAAAAGTGAAATAGGCCCCTCAGCTACCATGTGCCACTTACAATGTTGGTATCTCCTTATGTGGCAGGAGGGCTTTTGGGCCCCCTCAGGCTGCAGGGCCCGGTAACAACTGCTACCTCTGCATACCATATAGCTACGCCCCTGGACTAGCCCACTGAGGAGCATGGTAAGCCACATTGGGTGTGGTGGGCCCCTGGACATGGCAGGCCTGGAGCTGCTTCTCAGGGTGAAAGGAACAGATAGAGGTAGAAAGCAAGAGGCAGAGTGCAAAAACCATGCACAGGCAGGGGCGTAGCTATAGGGGGTGCAGAGGTAGCAGTCGCTACCGGGCCCACCAGCCTGAGGAAGCCCAAAAGCTCTTCTGCCATATAAGGAGATACCAGCATTGTAAGTGGCACATGGCGACTGGGGGGCCCATTTCACTTTTTGCACTAGGGCCCCGGAGCTTCAAGTTACGCCTCTGTGCACAGGAGTTGTAAAGTGGGCTAGAAAAATCAACTTCACTGGTGGGCCCTCATAATATACTTGTTGGCTGAGCCGCGGGCATGCTTGTGTTTCTGGCTACGTGGTATCTCCTTCTCCTAGTCAGTCGGCTTCTTTCTTTTTATTCTGCTGTCAGCTCTCCTCTACCACACGTGCGCCCTCAGTGATTAAAAGGTCCAGCACGTGCCACCCAACCTTCCTAACCTATCTCCTGTTGCCTGTGGTGATTTTAAGGGCACCTCCCCTGAGCTCATTGCTAGATTATTGGTGTTCCTCACAGCATCTAGGGTGATTTATTGTTTTCTATCCTCCGGTTCTGACCTTTGGATTGTTCCTGACTATCCTGTTTTTCCGCTACCTGCTTGACACAAGAACTTTACCTGTCCTGACCCTTGGCTTGTGACCTGGCTCCTCAGATACTGCGCCTGTCGTCCAGCTACCACTGGAGGTGACCATGTCAGGGATAGCAACCTTGAAGTTCCCTTGCAGTGAAGATCAGATCCATTGTATAAGAGCTAAAGGATAAATAAACGAGGACTCCTTAGACTTGGCTCTTTGACGTGGTTCTATGCAAAAGTTCATGGCTTACCTGTGGATCCACCATCTGCCAATGACACAGCTTCACTGGTGGGCCCCAAGAATCAACTCCAATGGAGATCCCAAGGCTATCCAACATTCTCTTCAACAAGTTTCCAATAACTCTCAAGTCTCCAACAACTCTCCAACAAGTCCAACATTGCTTCTTCCATTAACACAACCAGAGTTAAGTAATACTTTTCTGGTTTTCTATAGTCTCTACTAGGGTGAACCTCCAGAAGCAGCATCAGGCGCATATCATCATCGAGCCCTGGGAGTGCAAACTGCAGAAGCCTGAGGTTGTCAGCAGCTGTGCCAGCCATGAGACTGGAAGGAGAATGTGCATAACCTCAAGGAAGTAGGTACTGCTCACCCACCAGCATTGAGAACATGGCATCGCCAGACACACACCAATACTACAATAGCTGCAACACTTTGCCAGGGCCATTACCCCTCGCCTTTTTCTTGGGTAGTTTGGCCCAACTTTGCGGTGCATTTGCTGTAGGCACAGAAATCAAGAGGGCTTGTACTACAGTGGTATAATGTGGTAGCAGCCCGTGCATTCTCTTGGTTTCACCACACACATTGCAACAACCCAAATGTAGTAGCCATAAGTCAATGTCATGTAGCCCAACATACTAAATCATCGGGAGCTGTATATATTTAGGTTGACTCCATTTTTTATCATTTTCTTTACATCAATATTGTCACGAGCAATGGAGGTGGATCCTCTGGACCAACAAAAGCGATGGCGTAAGCCACACCAGGGAGTGGAATCTAAGTAGGTCCCGGTTTTCACCAGAGCCCGCCGCAAAGCGGGATGGACTTGCTGCGGCGGGAGTCTACCAGGTCGCTACCCCTGACGTGACTTGCTTGCGGAGGCAGCCGAGGTGTAGCGTGGTACAAAATCGTAAGGCGTAGATGTAGTCGGGGACAGGCGGAAAGGTCAGGACAGGCGGCAAGATTCGTGGTCGAGGAATGGAGGCAAATGGTATGGTACACGGTAATAGACAAGACTTCAGGAACACTTTCTGCCAGGAAGAGGTAGGCTTAAATAGGGGCAGCGACCGGCAATAGCCAATTACCGGTGCGCTGGCCCTTTAAATTTAACACTGCTGGCGTGCGCGCCCTAGGGGAGGAGCAGGAGTGTGGTCGGGTAAGTAGCCTGGGGGACAGATCGGGGCACGGATGCGCCTGCGACAAATATATTGTAGTATATGGAAAATATGTAACAAGTCCCTATGTTTTCTGGGTGGGAAAAATAAAAACACTTCTAAAAGGACCACGGCTCAAACCATGAAAAATGTAATAGAATCACAGAGATGGTGCTCAAAATCATATGAAAGTATCGAGGATTATAGTGTATGATAAGTGAGAGTCCTCATACATGAATATTCAAACTAGATATGGAGTGTTGCAGTGTTTGTCATGCCCCTCCATTCTGGTGACTTTTGGGGGTTCCAAATTTAAGAACCTTAAAGGGGTTGTCTCACTACAAGGATTGCTGCTTTTTATGTTAAAGATCTTGCAAAAACAAGTCACTTTTCGATATATGTCCATTAACAGTATCTTACCTATTCTGAGATATCCCCTCTTGTATGGGCTGCATCAGCTCTTCAGGTCACTATAGCTACAGACCTGTTTGATCTCTCCTGATAGGCTACCAGCACCGGTTGCTATAGCTACAGACCTGTTTGATCTATCCTGATAGGCTGCCATCACTAGTTGCTATAGCTACAGACCTGTGTGCTTTACTAGCTAGTGGGAAACCAGTAAACACCCCCTGAATTTTAAAATGAAACAAGAACACCATGCAAGGGGAAAACATTTTAGAGTTGAAAAAGGGACAAAGGGGCAACAAAAAAAAATAAAAGACTGCGGGGACTACAGTACACAGAAAGATTGGCAAGATTAGGTATTTTGGTTTTGAGAAAAGAAGGCTTCGGGGACTAATAAATATTTTTAAATACATCAAAGGGGCAAAATAAACTTCCCGATTTTTTTTATACCAGGCTGTATCTAAACAAGGGGGGATCCTTTACGCTGGGGGCAAAGTTTCTACTAAAAATAAAAAAGGGGGCTTTACTGAAGAGCAGTGAGCTATGAAACTCTCCAGAGGGGCGGGGTTCATTTTAATTTAATAACCGAGTTCAAAAAGGGGTTTGGATGCATTTTTGGGCATAATAATATAACAAGTTTTAAATGACTAGGGTTCGAAGGGTCATTGATCCCGGGTTTTTCGATTGCCCGATTGGGGTCAGGAAGGGAAATTTTTTTTCCCCTTTAAAAGAGGGGGGAATTGGCTTCTACCTCTTGGGGGTTTTTGCCTTCTAGGCTGCAGCCTTAGGAAAGCAGTAAACACGCTACCTGAGTTAAATGAAACAGAAAACAGGACTGAGGTAAGATGAATCAATGTAGTGAGACAACCCCTTTAACCAATCACCTAATGAAGGACATCAATGTATGTATATATACATTATATATAGACACGTTTTCTGTAAATGGTAAAGTTTGCATCCTGTACAGTATATCAGTATCTGAGTCCTTGGAACCAAAAGCTTCAACATCCATTGGAGAGACAAATGGCAGAACAACATTTGTCTTCCCTTTTGGGGCTCTGGTTCTCTCTTGTTACAAGGTTATGAGGGAGGTGACTGTTGGTAGAGACTCTTTTTTTGTGGGTCACACATTGACCTTTTCTTTTTATCTACACTGCAGATGGCTGGCTGAGGTCAGGGCCTTGTTCCTTGGCTGCCACACTTTGATATATCTCTACAGATCTTCTCATTGTACTGGAGCTATAGGCAGTGATCAGACGCATTAGACTTGAATGACCACGGAGACCCCCATAAATCTAAGGTAAAATAGAAAGAGGGAATTGATAAAACACATTTTGAAGGTCAGCTAGATTATCTGGTTACCCATTGACCCCACTGTAAATCTCAATGCCTTGGAGCTACCATGTGACCTGATGCATATATGTCGGGTTGACTGTTTTGGAAAATGGGTGATTATATTGAAGACTCTGACATATGTGATGGCCATGCAATTGAGGCAAATGGGAAACAAAGTACCGGGGCTTATCCTCGTGACCATATAATGAACTTTAGAATTTTGGTCCTTCAGAATGTCGTAGATTCTGTTCTTCGGGCTTATCAATTTCATGTCCATCTTCTTCTTTCTCATGGTGCACACTAGTCCTAAGGATTTTTGCAGTCAAATTATTCAGCTTATTCATTTTATGAACATGGGTTTGATAGAAAATGAATCCAAAAACAGCCACAGGAAAAAAAATACCTGACATCTTCCCAACATTCTTCATTGACTTCTTGTAAATGTGTTGAATCTTCTGATAGTCCTTAGCACCAACAATATTTTTTGGGTACTTTCTGACAAGAGGAAATAGTTTTTCTACACAATTGGATCTTCATCATAGACAAGTACTCTATGGGCGACATGTATGATCTAGGCGCAAAGAGGCCAGTTCTAAATAGCTGTTACACAACGTCTTGTAGAATGCGGCAGAATGTATGGACTCTTCTACTGCGGGTCATAGATTTGGCGCATTCTAGTTCCACTACAACAATTCAGGCTCAGTTAAACCACTTATAACTTGGTCTGGCTGTTCTAGCAGTAATGAGCCTGCTTTTGCCATCCTCCAGTCAAATGTGTAGAATCAGATGGTTGTGGTGCGATGCCCCCAGAACGCCCCCACATCTTGGGCGCATTACAAAGTGCACAACAAAATGCACCTAGTTCTGGAGTGTGCCCGCTCATACATTAAGAGAACAGGGCTGCACCAGTTTTTGGGCTGAAAGGACACCAGAATATTGGCGCGGCCTCGTACATACAGTTGAAACCAGAAGTTTACATACACTATATAAAAAGACACATCTGCAAGTTTTTCTCACTTACATGAAATCAGAATAAACCTTCCCCGTTTAAGGTCAATTAGGAACCAAAATTATTTATATTTGCAAATGGCCAGAATATTGAGAGAGAATTTTTAAGAAATTTGTATTACTTTCTGCAAAGTCAAAATTTTACATACACTGGGATTACTCTGCCTTTAAACAATTTGGGACAGCCCATATGATGACGTCAGGTCTTTGAAAGTTTCTGATAGGTTTATTGGCAACATCTGAGTTAATTAGAGACACTCCTGTGGATGTATTTTTAATGCCCATCAGAAACACACTGCTTCTGTGTGTAACATCATGGGAAAGTCTAAAGAAATCAGCCAAAATATTAGGAAGAGAATTGTGGACTTGCACAATTCTGGATCATCCTTGGGTGCAATTTCCAGATACCTGAAAGTGCCTTGTTCATCTGTAGAAACAATTATACGCAAGTGTACAAACAACATGGGAATGTCCAGCCATCAAACTGCTCAGGAAGGAGAAAGTTTCTGTGTCTCAGAGATGAACGTGCTTTGGTCCGACATGTGCATATCAACTTAAGAAAAAGAGCAAAAGACCTTTTGAAGATGCTGGCGGAAGCTGGTAAGATTGTGTCATTATCAAAGTGAAACGAGTACTGTATCAACATAGGCTGAAAGGTCACTCTGCCAGGAAGAAGCCATTACTCCAAAAGAAACATATAAAAGCCAGATTAGTGCTTGCAAATGCACACAGGAACAAAGACCTACATTTTTTGAGACATGTCCTGTGGTCTGACAAAACTAAAATTGAACTGTTTGGCCACAATGACCATCGTTAATTGGGGGGAAAAGGGAGAAGCTTGGAAGCCTAAGAACACCATCCCAATAGTGAAACACGGGGGTGGAAGCATCATGTTGGGTTGTTTTGCTTCAGGAGGGACTGGAGCACTTCACAAAATAGATGGCATCATGAGGAAAGAAGATTATGTGGCAATACTGAAGCAACATCTCAAGACATCAGCCAGGAAGTTAAAGCTTGGGTGGAAATGGATCTTCCAAATGCACAATGACCCAAGCTGCTGCCAAACTGGTTACAAAGTGGCTTAAGGAGAACCAAGTCAATGTTTTGCAGGGGCCATCACAAAGCCCTGATATCAATCCTATTGAAAATTTATGGGTAAAGCTGAAAAGGCCAGTGCGAGCAAGGTGACCTACAAACATGGCTCAGTTACACCAGTTCTGTCAAGAGGAATGGGCCAAAATTCCTACCAACTATTGTGAGAAGCTTGTGGAAGGATCCAAAGTGTTTAACCCAAGTCCTACAGTTTAAGGACAATGCTACCACATACTAATGAAATGGATGGAAACTTTTAACTTTGCAGAAGTAAAAATAAAAATGCCTTAAAATTCTCTCCCTCATTATTCTGGCATTTGGCAAATATAAATAATTTTGTCTCTTAATTGACCTAAAACGGGGAAAGTTTATTCTGATTTCATGTCAGATAGTGAGAAAAACATGCAGATGTGTCTATTTATGTAGTGTATGGAAACTTCTGGTTTGAACTGTAGATGAATAATAATCTGATTCATTCTTTAAATATTATAGATTAATATTCATTTATGAATGATGTTAATTATATTATTAGATCATTTTCTTGTCATTATTTTATGAATTATCCTTATTATTCTATCACATTTATTTTTATTATTATTGTTTTTTAAAAAAATAACTTGGCAACACTGGATTCTTTTTTCCATATACTTTTCTCACTGAATGAAACAATAAAACTATATTTGATACTTTTCAGCCAAACCATGTAGCTCATATTTGTCGGAGCTGTGAATTTGTAAGACTTCCAAGTAATAAAAGTTTTTTTTTCTTTCCTTGGAACAGAATACAGCCACGATACTAAAATACAGGAGCTTAATGCATATGCTCCAGATAATCCCCTCATTTCCGGCTCACACCACCTGTGTGCGGAGCTATATGCGTGTCTTGTCTGGTCAATCCCACTGTAGTCATGTCATAAAAATATACTGGTTTTGCTCATTCCCAGGAAACTTAATATAGACCGCAGTCTTTTAATTACCGATTCTATGTTAAACCCTAAGGAAAATCCAGCGAGCTACATAATGTATGGGTAACCCATGAGAAGACGACACAAAGGCATGGGTTAATCTGCAAGAAGTGCCCCATGCCCAGAATGCACCACCGCCCTGGCAGGGACACCATGCTTGATGCAAGTCTTCCTAACCTGGCATTTTGTCAGGTCTATCACGCTCCATCTGCCAACTCGCCTGACCTGAGATCAACTTGAGCATTTTGTTAATTGCCTTGGCCTCAAAGAGCCTCTGGTATTTGCCAGGCTGGATGGCAGCTTGTTTATCTAGACTGTATCTTAAAATTGTTCTACAAAGAAAGGCCATTGATATACAACAGCTCGAGTGCCCTCCTGAGCAGCCGAGACATCATTACTGTTAACTCCTAAGGAGAAGGAGGGGAATACTTTGTCCAGACACAGTCAGAAGAAATCCAGATCCATCTAAAACATCTCCAAATTGCTAGAAGCTATGTTGGGATGACCTACTGGGCTACCTTGTGTCAAGGTCCTAATTGCTTGACTTGACCTTGGTCTAAGGTTTTAGACCCTACAGAGGTAATGGATGAGAATGATGAGGGGGCATCAAAGAAACAAATGTAAGGTACATGACCTCTAACACACAATTTGTTCGAGAGTTCACCCCCTGTTATGTAATTTACAGTCTCAAAATGTGCTCTAAATTCCCCAAATAATCTATTTAAGGGAAGGCAATAAATTGCTGGAAAGCAAAGGTTAATACTTGTAAAGGATAGTTTATTTGACATAAGTTCATGCAGCGTCAAATCACGTGTATGTCTTAAAGGGGTTTTCTCACCACAATTATTAGTTTTTAACATGGAGAGAAAGGTAGATATAGACTTTTACCAAATACATTGCTGTTTTGGTTTTGTTTTGTTCAGGAGATAAAGGAGATCTTATGTACTGCTAGTGTGCACAAGTTTCTGTAGGTTACCGTCCACCTCTCCCTGCTCTGTCTTATCTGATTTCTCCAAGTAGCAGTCAGCCAGTCAGTTTGACCATAATTGAGTCACTCCTTGTTAAGTCTTATCTCTAGCACAGAAGCTTTGTTTACCTAAGTTAATTTCAAGTTTTAAGCCTTAGTGCTCTGTAGTCTTTTGCACTACATATTATAAATCTCCTGCAGCCATGCCACTGTAACAGGACTAGCTAGGAATAGCAGAGCTGATATGTCAATCGCTGCTATAAAACTACCCACAGACTGACCAGGAAGAGTAAGTCTGAAGCTGCCTGTGGCTCCATAAAAAAAAACATGGTAAGACAACCCCTTTAAGTACACATTCAAAAAGGCAGCTGCTATGAGGCCCTTTGAGAGAGGACATCTAAGTGACCTTGGTCTCAAATCATTTGCTACCCTAAGGTGAGGTATTAACTCTAGGGCGATGGACAGAAGAGGATACAAGCCATCCTGTACTGAGTGGCCAAACCTGTCTTTGCTGTGGACCACCCCCCATTCTATTTCATCACTTGTATCTGCATTTAAATGTCCATGTTACTGATTAATTGCAAATTCCTACAGTCAACATCTTCTCTGAATTTATTTGCTATCAGCAATGGGACTCCTGAGGCCAAGCTACACGTACTTCTGGAAACAACAAAAGTTTTTTGGGGGATTACAAAAAGGGGTCTCCTTTTTCCAGGAAACAGCACCACCCTTGACCAGAGGCTATGTCTAGTATTGCAGTCCAGCATCATTCGCATGAAATGGAGAAAACATTGTCTCCATTTTCAGGATTATTTAAGTAATTAGTTGACTATTTTATATTTTAATATATCGTTTTTGCTCCCCGACCTAATCTGGATAGGGGGTCATGGTGCTACTTTGCTCTTTCTGTGCAGTAGAGAGGGGATCCTGCTGTGGATGAAGCCCGCCTAGGCTGGGTGTTCGCTCTATAGTATATTTACTCCATAGAAGTCTCATGGACCATCTCTATGCTATGTATATGTAAGGAAGTGTTTTATTGTTGTGTCATGTTTGAGCTTTTTCAAGGCTTGTGCCCCACATAGACCGCAGACCACCGAGTTTGAAGGCTTCTGCCTCCGCTTTGCATTTTGAACACTGTTCCTGTCTGCCATTGTTACTGCAGGTCTTGGCGTATTCCCATAAAGGTAAATGCTGGTTGTTCAGGAGGCTCATCCATGTTATAGGAAGTATTGTAATGTAATGCCCCAGCCTGCGATAGCCACTAAGCGCCACATGTATGAAAACTGTCTGGGTCTAAAACTCACTCTGTTGCCCATAGCAACGAATCAGCTCATAGCAACCAATCAGATTTCCCCTTTCGTTTCATATAGTGCTCTGGAAGAATGAAAGGGGTGCTCTGATTGGTTGCTATGGGCTCTGATTGGTTGCTATAGGCAACAAAGTGAATTTTAGACCTAGATAGATTATCAGAGCATGTCCGCACCTATAGAGAGAGGCAGAGGCCCTTGAAGGATGGACAATCACATGGGCGTATCATGTCAGATAAAGAAGGCGCGTCCTCTAAGCCGAGTGTTTTAAGGCACATTAAATGAGTGTATAGTGCGTCCCGAATGATAGAAACTGTCAGAAATCTGGCATCTGGTCTACCTTGCACAGTATAACTGATGCACTTAATCTAGGCACATAGCAAAATGTAGGCACATTGCGTATCATTGCTAGCATATTTGATGTGCTTACTTTAGGCGCATTCAAATGTGTTGTGCCTAGCATGTAATGTGCCTAGTTTTGGTGTACGACAGTTCATTTATATAGAGAATAGGGTGTTCAACATATTTTTGCCGCAAAATACACCCAAAAAAATGGTGCAGCCTTAATGGGGCATGTCGCCCCTTGTTTCTATATTTGAGAGCCCTAGAAAGTAAAGATGCAGTGCGAGTATGTTCCCCTTATCTAGAGACATCAGTGTGATTAGATTACTGCTCAGCGCTACTGACGCCAATTGCCGGTAGGAGCTGCAACTTATCGTTATGTAACCAGGCTGGTGTATTCCAAAATATGGTTTCTGATGATGGAAAAGCTGTCACTTGGGGTCTGTGAAGTGTTGACCATTGGTCTTAGTCAAAGCTTTAAGCTTCTGGATCCTATAGTTGGACATTGTCACATGTTTAGCTGTGGTGGAACAATCATGACCCCATTGTCTGATCCTGATATTTTAGAGGAATAATGGGGGAAGGTCTTGTATATAACTGTTGATACTGTTATATGTTTACTTTGTGACCTCCAGGTGTTGGATTGAGTCCGTAGTATGTGTTTATAGGGGAATAGTTTCCTGTATTTTTGGACCAGGAGCAGAGGCGTAACTTCAAGCTCTTGGTCCCTAGTTAAAAAGTGAAATGGGGCCCCATTTACCATTTGCTATTTACAATACTGGTGTCTTCCAATATTGCAGAAGGGCTTTTGGGCCCCCTCAGTAGGCAGGGCCCAGTAGCGACTGCTACCACTGCACCCCCTGTAGCTAGGCCTCTGACCAGGAGATGGGATAGCCATGTCATACACACTTGCATCTGGCTCACTATGTGGTTAGTGGCTTAATGGAGATTTGGAACCAGGGTTCAAAGTCAATCATATTATCACCTGTTTCTCCTATGTCATGCCCTCTTTGGGTTTGCCCACATAACCAGTGTTGGACTGGAACCCACCAGTAAAGTTAATTCCTGGAGCCCTCCAGTGGAGTTGATTTTTGGGGCCCATCAGAGGAGTGGATATTTGGCACCCTACCTATCGATCTTGTTCATCATTGTACATGAATCTTGCACTTTGCCTCTTTTTTCTGTTTTTCCTAAAAAACAGTCAGGCCTTTTGGCCAAGGGGCCCCTCATGCCCCTTAACCCAAAATTTGGGTTCCCCCGTGGGGGGCCAAACCAGCCTGCACACAACCAGATTTCCCCCTTAACGACCCCGGGACCGTCTTTTTATTCGGCTGGTGCAGGTCGTTCATCTGCGCGATGTCTTTTTGGGTTTGCTGCAGACCGGGAGCGGGGGAAACCTCTGCAACCCCTGCTTTTTAACCTTTGATTTCGGCGGATCGTCACCGCAGGCAATAAAGGGTTTCCCCTTTCTCTTGGGTGTTTGGACGCCCGGTGACCGTCGAGCCACGGAGAATCGCTGCACAGTCCTTCCTGGACCTAGCGTGGCCCAAGAGCATGTCCTGTGTATGAAGCCAGTGATTGACACATGTGTGCTGTCCTAATCAACTGCCTGTGTCAAACTGACACAGATAGAATGTATTGCATTATGATTGCTAATACATTACTAAGTGTAAAAAAAAAATGTACTGTAAAAAGTTTCCCTCAGGAGTAAAAAAAGTACAAAAAAACACATAAAGGTCAAAAAAAATGAAAAAACCAATTAAATAAAATAATTTTAATAAAATAATTGATCATAATTACATGCGCAAAATACCTATACATAGTGTCCACCGACGTAATAACTGTAGATTATCTAAAAGTTATGTGAGATGTGAATGTAAAAAAATAAATAAAAAAAAAATATTTATTTAAATAAAAAAAATGCCAATTTATAAGTACTTAAATATTCCATAAGAACTTGTCTCGAATAAAACAAGCCTCATACAACTGCGTCATTGAAATAAAAAGTTACCTGTTGAAACGCAGGAGCAAAATTAAAAAAATTCTGGTCATTAACTACTTTTCAGGCGTTCGGCTTAAGGGGTTAATCTTGTCTTACTGCCAGTGTGTGTATGTGTACATCGTTGTTTGGATCCCTCTTTCTGCAACTTTCTTGCTTTAGTGCAATATCTGTAACATGGTCCAATACTTTCCATTTGCCATTTATAATACTAATATATGTTTATGTAACAGAGCAGCCTTTGGAGCTCATCATGCATCTTGGCCCTGATAGGGCGTCTTCCTTCCCTACTACTGCATCCTGGATCCTGAAGCAGCCACAACTCCCGGCCACAGGTTATGATAATAAGAGTTCTCATTACCAACAAAATTGCCCATTTCCTTTGGAACCGTCTTAAAAAAATTAAGTTCTCCTACGTCTTCAATTTATCTTCAGGACAAATCCTCTCTCTCGTAACACAACCAAGTATGTTCACACATTTAAGCATCTCATTGGAGCTCTTTGTTTGTTGGCAATATCTCATGTCCTAAACAGCGGACTAATACGAAGACCGTAGTCTCCAGCTGCACAAATACCGAAATAAACAACTTTATTGGAGGAACCTTACTACAGAAACTCTGTTTATTTCCTGCAAGAAACATATTGTGTCTTCAGAATAAATAGCCGCTTAGGATGATGAAGTCAACAAATCGTGAACCTGGTGTCCTCTGCCTGGATGCAGCACAGACAATATGGCAGAAGCTCACTTTCCATTGAGTTGGAACGTGGCTAAGCTGCTCTATCTAGAGAGCAGGAGGGTGGGGGGGGGGGGGGGGGGAGACTGTGACAACGTTGACTGCTTGTCTTGGGACTTACTCAAAATTCACAGAGAAAGACTGTCTCATGACCTGTGACCTTCATCTCTATCTACTGCAGCCAAAGTAGCTTTGCTGTCTTATATGTCTCATATGACATGATAATCTCCTGATGAATTGACAGGTTGACTTTCATAGTTTATGGTAGGCTTTTATTTCCTTTTATTCTACTTTGATGTCATTTGATTTTGGCTCAAGACAGATGGTTGAAAACTTTGGGAGACATGTATGGAACTAAGCGGATCAAAGTGCATTTTTGCATCTATTTTTCAGTGTATAATGCGCCTGAATGTATGAAAGTGGTTTCTGTGCGCTCATAAATGGTGTCTAAAGTTCACTGCGCCTCACCTGTGTGTTTGCGCATTACGGAACTTAGGTGCATTAGTAATGTAGAAAGGTTATAGACAGGCTGGAAATAAAAGAAAAGTCATTAGAATAGCATGTCAGTGAATAGAAACTATGCTATTAATCCTGCTTGGAGGACCACAGGTCCCAGCAATACCTGTGCTGTGTGGCTCCTGCTGTATGTAGAATAAAGGGTGAGAGCAGCAAAAATAAATTTCAAATTTAATGTAGCAAAAATTAAAAATCTGAACAACATCATCAGTGGTTATTTAATGAAAAATTTAATTTGATACAGTTTGATAATTCTCAGAAATTACTTTTTATTATTGTACTGGTGGGAAGTGAGAAAAATTGGAATTTTTTCCCTAACAGCAAATCTAGCTCCACTTCGCCTTCTCAGGCTCAGGCAGATCACATTGACATAGGCCTGCCTGTCGGAGCAGTAATGCGCCTAGTTTTGCTGAACCACATTCATATATGTGTCTAATATGACGAGTGTGGTGCGAAGCCCCCAGAACACCCCCTCATGTTAGGCATTAGAAAGTCTTATGAACAATGCGAATTAACACATTAATTAGGCGCATTAGACATCGCAGTTGGCTTAGTTTGGCGCCTTTTACGACAGAAAAGGGTGAAAAACCTGATCATACATGTCTCCTTTTGTGTTCTGTGCTTGCAAGGAAGTCAGTAGCATTTGCTTCCTAAATATCTACGTTGGGATTCTTTGACAGGGGTTAGGACCAATGATGATTGACTACAGGAAGAATGTGTTTTCCATATGTGTCTGTAGATACTATATGGAAATATACAGAAAATTAGCAGTTATGCCAGCATGCTATTTCCCCATTAGATGTGCACTGTGTATTTTCGACTCTCTGGCAGCTTGATTTCTTGTAATAACATCTCCTTTCTGGATTGCATCATTATAGAAGGCTATTAGCCTTATACACCATACTAATAAGCCTGTCATTATTACTACACTACACAGCCCTGCCACTGAGCACCAAGACCGAATATCCAGTGTAGCAGACTTAAAGGGATTGTCCAGTGGGAAAAAATTATGTTCTAAATAATATCGCTCCCATAGATAAAAACTATTGTAATAAACTTAAATTTTCTCTTATTATCCTGCAGCTTTACATGAGTGGTTTGATGATAAGAAGCTTTGTAGTTCTTTGCCTCCAGATATAGGAAATAGCTGTGTCGAACTCAGGAGATCAGGTGAACAAAGACGTGTTTTGGTTTTTTTTGTCAGGGAAGCTATTGAAGCCACCCCCCCCTTGTTCCTGCCTCCTTAGGCTTTCAACTTGAGAGAGAAATCAGTTTTAGGCTAGGTTCACACGGCTTAAATGCAGGGCATAATTACGCCCCGCAATTACGCCGTGTCGCCGGCCAATAGACTTGCATTACCAGCGGCGCGTATACGCTGCTAGTAATTCACATGTCAATTATCTCCCCGCCCGGTGGATTCGCCGAGCAGGGAGAGGAGACGTAATCCATAGTTCTCTATGAGAATTGTGGATTACCGTAATGACTTGGACGTATTCCAGCCGTAATTTGCGCACTCCGGCGCGTAATTACGGACTGAAATACGTCCAATTTTAAGCCGTGTGAACATGGCCTTACAGGGAAGAGGAAGTTGCTTTCAAACTGAAAATGCTGCTGCTCAGTTGCAGAGAAGGGAGGCCACATACAGCGCAAGAAAAGTCCAGAAAATATCACAGGGAGATGAAAGAAGACAAAGGCAATGTCTACACAGCACAGAAAAACGTCAGTTTTTTCAGCGTTTTTTGTTTTCTAAAAATGCTAAAAAATGACTGTAGTAAGAACGTTCTGTTGTCTCCCATAGACTCTATAGTCAAAATGTCCTGTTGTCTCCACAGAACGTCTCTTTTGTGCTCGTTTTATTTACTGGTCGTCTTTTAAAGCATGTTGCAAAAAACGACTGAGCCGGGCAGAAAATTTACTATTGGAGCCTATGTAAAATGCCGGACAGTTTTTGATAAGTTTTTGCGGTGTTTTTTGGCACCTTTTTGAAATGAGAACCCATCCAGATTAGTCCCCCCTGTAGTGGGTGTTATACCTTATCAATTCTGCATACAAGTGTCCGATGTGTCCTCGCTCATACCGTTCGTAATAAAGTTATCTCGCTTTTGTTGCTAATGGATTTTTATGGATTTTGACGGTAATAATGCTATCTCACTTTTGCTGCTAAAAATCCAGATTTTTACAGATTTTGGTGCTAAAATCCGTTTGTTTTTTTCTTGCAGATTTTGGAGCTAATAAAGTTATCACACTTTTGCCGTTGAAAATCCAGAATTTTACAGATTTTGGCACTAGAATCTGGATTTTGCCGCTAAAATCCAAATTTTTACGGATTTTGGCACTAAAATCCGGATTTTTAGCAACAAAGGTGAGATAACTTTATTAGCGGCAAAATCCATAAAAAAATAGATTTTTTGTGCCACAATCTGTAAAAAGACGGATTTTTAGTGGCAAGAGCGAGATAACTTTATTAGCGCCAAGATCTGTAAAGTAACTACAAGATTACATATAAATACAATAATGTGCTTGACATCCTCTTTTGTAGGGTGAAGTTACATCCAATGGCTTGATTTATGCATGCATTAAAACCAGGCTTGAAGACAAGCAAAAAACATGTGCGTAAAAAATGCGGCAAAAAACACGGCAAAAAACAGTCGGTTTTTTTCAACAGCTTTTGACAGGCAGTGGACAAAAAACTCAGTTTTATGAACATTTTTAGGATTCAGTTTTCAGGTCGTTTTTTTGTCCAGTGTAGACACAGCCTTAGGCGAGCTACACAGGCAGTGCCCGGGGTTTTCAAACGGGATGGGGTTTCTGTAGGTTTTGTTCTTAATTGAAATTGTATTAAGTGGGAACAGGTAGTTTATTAAATGTAATTCCAGCAAAAAAATTTTGGGATAGTACAGGGAACAGTTTTTACATTTGTTTTGCTGTCTGTGCCCTTTTTTTAGAAGATTTCACCTAACGTTCTGTATCTCATGTGCAGCTGTGGCGTGCTGGCACTTGGTTATCATGGGGCGTGACTCAGTGTTGAATGTCAGCCGAGCCCCATAAGTCTCCGTTTGTAACTAGGGGACGTATGTAAGTCGGAACAATGTAAGTAGGGGACTGCCTGTTAGATTTTTTTTTATTTATTTTATTTGGTTGGCTAGAAAAGCTTTTTAACAGAATGATATCGGTGTCGCTGACCAGTCATACACAGAATGTTCCATCAGACTATGACTGTATCTATAATCTTATCTTCTTCTTCATCCCTTGCTTTTCTCTCCTTTCTTCTTTCATTTTTTCTCTTCTGCCAATGTTCTTTTCTCCTACTTATTTCCTTGCTTGCTTTGTCTGTTTTACCCTCTCTTTTCTCTTACTTTATTTTTCCATTTTTCTCCCTTTACTCTTTTTCTTTCATTCCTATCTTCTTCTCTTACCGACCTCTTATATATCCTCTCTTTTATTCCTTCCTTTCATCCTGTTCATTATTCTTCCTTCCTCTCTTATATACCTGTCTTAACTGCCATTGAAATCAATAAGAGTTGGTGACTCATCATATTTCCTATAAAAATCAGGATAGGCCACCAATATTAGATCCATGGTGTTCCAACTCCCAGTATCTCCATCAGTCTGTGGTTGGAAGGGGACCCAGCATTGCAGCCTCTTAAAGGGGTTTTGCCACAATCTCATTTCATACCTCCTGCATCCAGCTCTTCAGCTCTGTGTGCTCAGAAGGGGGCGTGTGTCATTTGTTTGAATTGTATATCATGTGACCCAGCAGGATGACATCACCAGGCCTTTCTTCTCTGTAGTCAAAGAAAGGTCTGTTCATGTAAAGCATTGTGAGTAGCTGAGAGGTAAAGTTTTTGCCTCCAGGCACAAGGTTCCTAGGTTCAAATCCCTGCAGGAACCAAACCTGTTTTTTTGTTGTTTTTTTTCTCTTTATCAATGCACAGACCTTATTGAGGTTTCTTTTTCATTTATTTGCACTGTTTGACTATTTACTAAGGAGTACAGAGGACAGGAGTAGAATGACAGCACCTGGGGTTTGAACACTCAGTATCTACCTGAGAAGAGAGGTGATGTCTGAGCATGTGCGACCAGGGCTGAGAGCTCCTCAGTCCTGGTCGTATCCCCTGGAGACGAAGTGTAAACAATGGATCACTAAAGGAGCAGCTAAAACAAAAACAGTGCAGAATTTTTAATAATGATGAATGGTGAAAATGTTTCTTATTTCATTTGCAAGCTTCACACGTCAATTTTACTTCATGGCAAAACCCCTTTAAATGTTTATAGCTGCTTGTACTTGCTGTACTTTTAGTAGCAATGATGCAAGGTGCTGCAGCACTGACCCGTTTACTTGGATGTCATAGAGCTGTAGTAACTTGTATCACTGATACTAACTGTATAGCAATTACACTGAATCTAAATGTATTTAACCCATAGTTTCCTAAATGTTTCCTGCCAAAGCAAGATCTGGAACAACCTCAAGTATTGCCCCTGGAGCTGCTGCCTTAGAGTATACCTGATTAGTGAATTTTGAGAAAACAGAGGGGAATCTTCTATTCAGGATCCACATCTCTTATCCGGAGAAGAGAACAGCTACAAATTGTATCTCTCACTATGGAGGACCTGTCTTTTCCTTTAAAATTGGTCATTGATATGAATGAATGGACAATGTGTAATGCTTAATTTTCCTAGTGGTTGGGCTGTAGGGAAATCGAATATTCAGTGCTGATCGCTGAGAGTCCTAGCAGGGCAACACTTTGGGACCAGGCCATTGTCATAGAATTATATTAACATAGATGGATTTTCCAAAGCAGAAAGCTCCTTTGGGAGCCCCTTTTGCATTAGGCTTTTTCACAGAGCCTGCTCTTCACAGCCAGCTTCAGGCTCCCACCTTCTGTTCAGAATGTGGGCGGTTCTATAGCAGTGACTTACATTTCACCTCTGCTATTCCTAGAGGGACATGAGTAATAGAAGGGCTTTAACAGAAGGAAAAAGACTACAGAGCTCTATATGATTTAAGTCTGTCAGTTAAAAAGATAAAAAAGCTCTTGTGCTGCTGATAAGACACAGCAGAAAGTGATGTCACCATCTCAGCCACTGATAGCGCACTGAAAGGCGGTTGGTAACCTAGGGAAGCTTCTGTAAACAAGCAGGAAATAAGAACTGCTCTAACTCTGAAATGAAGCAAAATCGGAACAGCAATGTATTTGGTAAAAAATCATTATTTACCCTTGTCTACATGTTTTAAACCAAATAAATATGATAGTGATACCCCTTACAGTGAAGAAGCTATTTATCATGCTAGTTAAATCCAATATAGACACATCTGTAGCAATAAAAGTACATCTTTAACTATAAAAAATATCCAATGTTTGTCATGAGTCATTAAATATGTGTGTAGACAGAACTGCAGAGAAAAGTAAGGTTAGGAGTGCAGCTTATTCCCAAGTCGTTCATAGAAAATAGAGGAGGAAATCTATTCATATCAAACAACAGCAATGATTCATGGAATCTCTGGATCTGTGGGTGGAGGAGCACACAAGCTGATGCGCAGAGGATGTGTTTCCAATAAAAGGATATCAATGTGGGAAATATGACACTGCGCCGAAATACACTCCTGCCTCCTGGCTTCACACAAATCAAATTCTGTTGTTTTGTAACTTGTATAATAACTAACAGAAAAAATATACTAATAGACATGGAAACAGCCCAGAATATCTATCTATCTATCTATCTATCTATCTATCTATCTATCTATCTCCTATGTATCTATCTATCTATCTATCTATCTCATATCTATCTATCTATCTATCTATCTATCTATCTATCTATCTCATATCTATCTATCTATCTATCTCTCATATCTATCTATCTATCTCTCATATCTATCTATCTATCTATCTATCTATCTATCTATCTATCTATCTATCTATATCATATATATCTATATATAGCTATCTATATAATATCTATCTATCTATCTATCTATCTATCTATCTATATATCTATCTAGAAGGAATAATATCCTCTGCATTTTATAATAAAGTTCACACTTTTATTGTATTTGGAATTGCTCTAATACTCCTTGGTTGTGTGTGCCGCGGATATATTTTTTCTCCGTTGCTACTAATACCTGCAAGCTCTTCAGCGTGTGGGATCCTATCTGTGCCGGCTGCCGCCTCCTATGCTCGGAGTGAGCCTCTATCCCTACGATTTTTTGGCCTCTTTCTCAATCGCACAACTATACTAGGTGAGCACATTTTTACTCTGCTTATCTTGTGATACCTGTTCCATACCTACTTCACTATTGTGCGCCCCCCTCTTTTTTGTCTTTGTTGTTTTGTATATATCTATCTATATCATATCTATCTATCTATCTATCTATCTATCTATCTATCTATCTATCTATCTATCTATATCTATCTTTCTTTCTTTCTTTCTATCTATCTATCTATCTATCTATCTATCTATCTATCTATCTATCTATCCATCTATCTATCTATCTTATATAATAACTAACAGAAAAATATCCTAATAGACAGACATAGAAATAGTTATCCCAGAATATCAAATTATGCACAATCAGCAAAAATCTATCTCCTATCTATCTATCTATCTATCTATCTATCTCCTACCTAGCTAATGTACATGTAATGTATGAGCCTCTCCTTGATGTCTACAACTTTCTGCAAAGAACTTTGGACAACATGTTTGGTGTATTTTGCGCCAAAAAAATGTTGACGCCCTATTCTCTGTATAAATGAACTGTCGTACACCAAAACTAGGCGCATTATACACCAGGCACGACACATCTGAATGCGCATCAGATATGTGAGCAATGATATGCTATGTGCCTAGATAAGGCGCATAAATTAATACTATGCAAGGTATACAGGATGCCAGAGTTTGACAGGTTCTATCATTCAGGCGCACTATACACTCATTTAATGCACATTAAAACTGGCGTGAAGGCGCCTCTCTTCTGACATGTCGCCCAAAATCTTAAGGAAATGTTCACAAGGCATATGGTATTTTTAAACTTTTTATGAACACAGTAAGGGTGGGAGTACACAGTGTGCTCTCGGCAGGGCAGTTCCTAGGCTAGATTGCACTCAGGGCGGGGTGAAGAAATTTCGCCCCCCCCCGTCACATAATGTGCCACAATGAAACACAGTGCATCATCATCAATCAATTCTAAAATATACAACAAGCTTTACCACAATGTGCTAGGTATAAAACTACTAAATAATAGTCATACAGTTACCACATCACACCGCTACACCAACCAGAATCCCAGACTAATAGTGCCAATGTCCTGCAAAGACCACATATCACCAGCACGTAGTGACCGAATACTGCGACACCGTGACCACATAGTGACCAAATACTGCGACACTGTGACCACATAGTGACCGAATAATACTGTCATAACATGACCACTTCCCCACATAGTGACCGATATACAAAACCATTTATAACTTTACTACAACTAATATTACCGGCGTACAGTGACCATACAATGATGGATACCAGCTGAACACAGGCTCTGCAGACATATAAATTATTACAGTAAAGTTATATCTAGTGACTCACAGGAGACGTCTCTGAAGAGTTTTTCTCTTTCTCTTCTTCTTCTCCATCTGTCCCAGACGCCATGACGACTCTTCCCGACTCTTCACTGTAGAATATACAAAACAAACATCTTAGACGCCTCACTTTATCAGCACTAGATACCCCTGTAGCCAGTAGATGCTCCCCTATAGCCAGTAGATGCCCCTGTAGCCAGTAGATGCCCCCCCCTTGTAGCCAGTAGATGCCCCCTTGTAGCCAGTGATGCCCACCCTGTAGCCAGTAGATGCCCCCCTGTAGCCAGAAGATGCCCCCTGTAGCCAGTAGATGCCCCCTGTAGCCAGTAAATACCCCTGTAGCCAGTAGATGTCCCCTGTAGCCAGTAGATACCCCTGTAGCCAGTAGATGCCCCCTGTAGCCAGTAGATACCCCTGTAGCCAGTAGATACCCCTGTAGCCAGTAAATGCCCCCTTGTAGCCAGTAGATGCCCTCTTGTAGCCAGGTGATGCCCCCCTTGTAGCGAGTAAATACCACTGTAGCCAGTAGATGCCCCCCATGAAGCCAGTAGATACCCCTGTAGCCAGTAGATGCCCCCTGTAGCCAGTAGATGCCCCCCTGTAGCCATTAGATGCCCCCTGTAGCCAGTAGATGCCCCCCTGTAGCCAGTAGATGCCCCCCTGTAGCCAGTAGATGCCCCCCTGTAGCCAGTAGATGCCCCTCTGTAGCCAGTAGATGCCCCTGTAGCTAATTATAAAGTGAAAAAAAATTACTTACCAGACCACGGTCCCTGGGTCCACCTCCGGGAGCTGCAGAGCAGTGTAAGCGGCGTGACGTCACCACGCCGCTTACGCTGTCACGCGGCTCCCAGGATCTCCTCGGCGGCAGAGCTGCCAGCCAAGGAGATTGAGCGTTGCAGGAGGCGCATGAAAGCTGTGTGCCCCCTGTGACGCTGATACAGGGGGCGCACGGTCCTGCCTCCTCCCTGTACCAGCAGCTGCACAGCGAGTGCGTGCAGCTGCTGAGTGGCTCTGCGCGGCTGTTCTCCGGGCGGGCGAGGCAGGCGGCCGCGGCGCCCCCCTCGGGTGAGTGGAGCGTCGGCGCCCCGGGCGATCGCCCGCCTCACCCACCCCTAGGAATGGCCCTGGCTCTCGGCATAGTCACAGCGGTGCTGTTATGTGGCCCAGGACGACCGTGGCACCCAGCTCCGGGGATTTTTAATTTGCCGCATAAATTTGCAGGCCATGGTCATTAATAAGCAGTGAACACTCATGACCATTGATCGCTTATGCCGACCTGGTTTTGGTTTTATGGGTGTTTACTATTTATGCGGCTGCTCATTAAGGTAACTGAAAATCCCTGGAACGGGCGCCATAGCAGCACTTGATCACGTCACAACCGCACCAAGACTGCATGTGTGCCTACTCTTAGGGCATGTCCCCATGGCACGGGTTTGCGGACGGTTTTTCAGGCGGTTTGAGGTTTTGCAGACCGTCTGAAAAACCGTCCGCAAACGAGCACAACGGGGCTCTACGGAAAAGCCCCGGGTTTTCCGCCCGCGGGCCGCCCGTAAGAGATTGAACATGCACATTCTTCCGTCCGGTTTTTCGGCCGGAATATGTGCATGTCAATGTCATGGCGGAACCCCCCCCCCCCCCCCCCACCACCACCTCCCGCGGCTGTGGGGACAGCACTAAAACAGTGCAAATACCGGTCGCATAAACCGACCGGTACTTGTCCTCTGCCGTGGGGACGCGCCATTAGGGATGTGTACTGTAGACTGGCCTCACTGAATTGCACTAATTCACGCTCTGGCTCCTGAAATTTTGTTTTCTGCTTTAAAAACAAGCAAATGCAAATAAATTATATGTTGTTGTTTTGGTTTTTTTTGCTATCTTCATTGGAAAAGAATATTCAGCAGTGTGAATTATGGCGCATATCCTCTTTGATTCCAATGTAAAATACACTACAGATAAAGTGTAAAAAAGGATACCATGTGAACACGCTCTAAAGATGCACTGAAGTCCCATGACTCTGCTCCCTGTGTGAAAGTGACGTTTTTCAAAGACTTGTATTGGATTCGGAGAGTTTCTCACACTGTCCATGTCCCAATCTATACACGTCCAGATTAAAGGAATTCTGTAGAATAAATTGTGGATTTTATTAATAGGAAAAACAACACATGGCAGCCCCCCCATAGAAATTAGGGGATGCATCTGGCTTTTATTCTGACTGCAGACTTTTCCCACCGGAGAAATGAAGAGACAGAACCAGTAATCTTGTAAAGTGAGACTGTGCACAGTGAGCGCTGGAATCTGCTGTCACCCGGGCTGCGGAGAGCAGCGAAGTAACAAGGAGATGTGGACCCTGCAGGCATTTTTATGGCATGACGTGACTTTGGGGGCACCACCAGAACTAATAAACAGAAAAAATCTGAACTATCATCGAGGCCAATTAAATGGGCCCTGTGATTAGACCGAACTCGTAAATGTCAACGATGAAAGATTTAAATGCTGCAGAAATCCTGGCCCCCTCTAATAAACTGCAGCAGCAGAATCGCGGATATCTTTAACCCATTCTTGCCATAAAAAATCTTCTCACTATGAACACAAACATAAAGTTACTTTGAAAGCAAATATTTTTTTATAGTCAGTGATTTGGATTGAAAGGGATTAGGATGTGGTTGTAAGGAGCAGAAGTGGCCCGAAAGCTCCTCTATCAAGCATAAGGCTATGTTCACACGGGGTAATTTTGGCGCGTATTTGCGCTTAATACGAGCGAGATGCGTGCTGAAATTACGGTTATCCATAGTTTTCATAGAGAAGATACCCCTGTAGCCAGTAGATGCCCCTTGTAGCCAGTAGATGTCCCTCTGTAGCCAGTAGATGCCCCCTTGTAGCCAGTGATGCCCCCCTTGTAGCCAGTGATGCCCCCCTTGTAGCCAGTGATGCCCCCCTTGTAGCCAGTAGATGTCCCTGTAGCTAATTATAAAATAAAAAAAAAGTACTCACCTCAGTCCGCGCTTCCCGGTCCAGAGCTGCTGAGGGGTGTAAGCGGCGTGACGTCACCACGCTGCATACGCTGTCACGTCGCTCCAATGGATCTACTCAGCCGGCAGAGCTGCCGACCGAGGAGACCCAGCGTCGCAGGGGGCGCGGTGATAGCTGTGAGCCCCCTGCGGCGCTGATACATACAGGGGAGAAGGCAGGACGGTAACGATCTGTCCTGCCTCCTCCCTGTACCGGCAGCCACGCAGAGCCCGAGGCTATCCTCCTGGCGGGCAAGGCAGGCGGCCGCGGCACCCCCCTCAGGTGAGCGGAGCCTCTGCGCCCCGGGCGATCGCCTGCCCCGCCCGCCCCTAGGAACGGCCCTGCATGTACCATTTATAATGCAGGTGCTTTCCTATGTTACAGAGGGTCCTTTGGGCTCCCACAGACTCCAGGGCTCGGTAGCGACTGCAACCTCTGCACCCCCTATAGCCATGCCCCTTTTCTGCCTGATGAAGTGGCACCCCAGTGGGTCACCTACCTTCTAGCCATCGTGCTGGCCTTGGGTGTTGGCCATCTGATTTTACATTGTGGCCCAACTATAAACTATAAAGGGAATCTGTCAGCTACTTTTTGCTGTGCAAATCCCGGACTGCATGAAATAGCCGCAGGTTACCCCGTTCCAACCATGTGGGTTTTACCATGAAACACTGCAGTGAAGTAGGGTTGGGTACGGGGGGGGGAAGCTGCCATAAGAGTTTAGCCCATTGTGAGGCTAAACTGAAGGCTCTTAATCTATAGGCAAACATAGAAGAGAGCTGTCAGTTTAGCTGAGGGGAGGAGGAGAAGCTGCACAACGAATTCATCTCGCCCGGCTGCGGAGGCTTCTACCCATACCGGGCCCAAATTCACCGAGTGTTTTACCCTGAAATACCAAAGTATTTGGCTACGTCTACACTTTGCTTCCTGGCTTCTCCACTTTCTTTCCACTGACATCCCCACTATCATCATGGGAGACTTCAACATCCCAATCGTCACCCCCCACTCTGCTTCCAACAAACTCCTTTCACTGTGCTCCTCCTTCAACCTCTCCCAATGGACCTAAGGAGCAACTCACAAAGATGGACACACACTGGACCTCATCTTCACCCGCCTCTGCCCCCTATCTGACATCTCTAACACTCCACACCCTATATCTGACCACAACCTGCTTACCTTCACCACTATCTCCTCCCCACCTGCTCCTCCTGTCTCATATCCAGTACGACCCCGCAGGAACCTACAAAGCCTCAACCGTCTCACTCTCTCTGACTCTCTTGCACCTCTTTCCACTATCTCCTCATTCAATGACCCAGACGCAGCCACCACTTTCTACAACCATACAATCATCACCGCCCTTGACTCAGTCGCTCCTCTCACACACAACAGAAACCCGCAAAATCAACAGACAACCCTGGCACACAGACTCTACCAAACAGCTGAGGCGAGCTTCCAGAATTGCTGAACGCCGCTGGAAGAAAACTCACTGCATTGATGACTTTGCCTTATACAAACACTCACTGCAGACATTTAAGTCCGCACTCGCCTCAGCCAAACAGAACTATTTCACCACTCTCATATCCTCCTGTCCCACAACCCCAGACAATTATTCAAAAACCTTCAAACTCTCTTCTCCGTCCACCAACACCTCCTCCCCCATCCCTCCTTTCATCAGATGACTTTGCCATTCACTTCCTCCAGAATATCAACCTCATCAGAGAAAGCGTCAGCCCGCAGTCCCCACCACCCTCCCGTCACCTTGTAACCTGCTCTTCCCCCTTAACTTGCTTCCCCATGGTCACTCATGACAAGCTCTCCTCCTTACTGTCCAAATCCAACCTAACTACCTGTAGTCTTGTCCCACTGCCATCCCCACCTCATCCCAGAACTAAGTTCTTCTATCTTCCCAGCACTCACCCATCTCTTCAACCTATCAATAACCTCTGGCATCTTCCCTTCTGCCTTTAAACATGTTACTATCACTCCAATCCTAAAAAAAACAACCCTTGACCCATGTTCTCTGTCCAACTATCGCCCCATCTCACTGCTCCCTTTTGCTTCCAAACCCTCGAGCAGCACGTCTATCTTCAACTGTCCTCCCACCTCTTCTCCAACTCTCTTCTTGACACACTACAATCTGGTTTTCGACCACACCACTCTACCGAAACCGCCCTAACCAAAGTCACTAATGATCTAGTAACTGCTAAAGCCTCATGCCACTACTCTGTGCTCCTCCTCTTGGACCTGTCCTCTGCCTTTGACACTGTCGACCATTCCCTCCTGCTTACAAATCCTCTCCTCCCTCGCATCACGGACTTGGCTCTTTCCTGGATCTCCTCGTACCTCACTGATCGGACTTTCAGGGTCTCTCAATTCTCACTCCACCTCTCCCCCCGGCCTCTCTCTGATGGTGTCCCTCAGGGTTCAATCCTGGTTCCTTTACTTTTCTCTATCTGCACTTCTTTGGCCTCGGCAGCTCATAGCCTCACATGGCTTTCATTACCACCTGTATGCTGATGATACCCAACTCTACATCTCTGGCCCAGATGTCACTTCTCTACTCTCCCGGATCCCTGACTGTCTGTCCTCCATTTCCTCCTTCTTCTCATCACGTCTCCTAAAACTAAATGTGGAGAAAACAGAAACTCATCATCTTTCCACCATCCAACTCTACCCCTGCCCCTGATCTCTCTATTACAGTCAACGGCTCTACACTTTCACCGGTCCCACAAGTCCGCTGTCTTGGGGTAATCCTAGACTCTGCTTTATCTTTCAAACCACACATCCAAACCCTCACCTCTGCCTGCCGCCTCCATCAGAAAGACATCTCTCGCATCCGCTCATTCCTCGGCTATGACACTACAAAAATGCTGGTCCATGCCCTTGTCATCTCCCGCCTAGACTACTGCAACATCCTTCTCAGTGTCCTCCCAGCTAGCACCCTCGCTCCCCTCCAATCCATCCTTAACTCTGCTGCCCGTCTTATCCACCTCTCTCCTCGCTACTCCTCTGCCTCTCCCCTCTGCCAATCCCTTCACTGGCTTCCCATTGCCCAGCGAATTCATTTCAAGCTACTAACCATGACCTACAAGCTCTCCATACCTCCTCCCCTCCATACATCTCTGCCCTAATTTCCAAATATCTTCCCCTCACGCAGTCCTCCGCTCCTCACAGGACCTTTTCCTCTGCTCTCCTCATCATCTCCTCACACAACCGTCTCCAAGACTTCTCCCGTCTTCACCCATACTCTGGAACTCACTGCCCCCAAACATCAGACTCTCCTCCACTTTCACCAGCTTCAAAAGCAACCTGAAAACCCAATTCTTCAGGCTTGCCTATAACCTTCACTAAACTTGTCACTACTTCCTCCACAGACATGTCTGCCCCTCACCTCCTGTCTCTTTCCCCCTCCTTGTAGATTGTAAGCCCTCGCGGGGAGGGTCCTCTCTCCCTCTGTCGTGCCAATTGTCATTATCCCTTATCACTGTACTCGTTTGACTTATGTAATGTATGTAACCCCCTCGAATGTACAGCGCCCTGGAATCAATGGCGCTTTAAAATAAATAATAATAATAATAGTCTACATGGCTCAGGTCTAGAGTTCTATATGTTCTATAATCCATCGGAAAACCGCGGATCATAGTATTGTTCAAGGTGGGCCAACCGAAAATCGACTGCAAAATCGGTGCAAAATAAAGTGGCTAAAAAACTAAAAACGATTGTAAAAGTTCTATAATAGATTCCGACAGAATATGCCGCAGATGAAGCCTTTCAGGGTAAAACCGGATAACCTGTAGCTATTTCATGCAGCCTATTGTTCAGGGAGCTGACAGGTTCTCTTCCAGTTACACCTCTGATCAGTTCTGTAGATAGATATCAGTGGCACAGTGCCTTTAACCCCTTCCTGACAGCCAGTCATAATAATATGGCTTTGTTTTTCCCCTCTCGCCTTCCTAGAGTCATAACTTTTTCCATCTACATAGATATATGAGGGCTTGAATTTGCAGTACAAGATGTACTTTTTAATGGTGTAATTTACCGTCCATAGAAAATACTGGGAAAGTGCAAAAAAACAAAACCAAGTGGGGTGAAATGTGAAAAAAATTGACTTGTGCCGTGTTTGAGGAGGAGGGGGGAGGGGAGGGGGTTGTTTTTACGCCGTTGACTCTCCGGTATAAATGATGTGAGATCTGGATTCTGGATTTTCGTCATGTTTTTAGTCCTGTTAAAAAAATAAAAATATTTACAATTTTTTACATTTTTTACAAGCTCTGTTGTACTTTCACTTATGGACCAGAGTGAGGGCACATTTTTCAGGAGTTGAAGTGTAGTTTTTATTGGTGCAGTTTGGCATAGATGTGACTTTTTGATCACTATTTATTAAAAATTTTAGGAAACGTGAAATGACAAAAAAAGTAAATTTTGGAGTTTCAAAATTTTTTCTTCCACAGTGTCCAACCTATGAGATCAACAATGTTATATTTTAATAGATTGGACTTTTGTGGGCATGGCGATACTAGTTATGTGCAACCTTTTAATATGTTTTTATTATTTGTAAAATTGGGGTGGGGGCCAAAGAGGGATGATTTTAAATGTAATATTTTTGATTAATTTATATGCTTGTAGAGAGGCGCTACTAGACCACCAATCCCTGCATGCACCTCACTAATACATTTAAGAGCAGTACAGGACATGTAGCACCGCACTGTACTGTAGAGAGGAGCTACTAGACTCCCAATCACTGCATGCACCTTTACTATACATGTAAGAGCAGTACAGGACATGTAGTACTGCACTGTACTTAGAGAGAGGCTACTAGACACCAAATCACGGCATGCACAGTCACTAATACATGTAAGATCAGTACAGGAAATGTAGCACCGCACTGTACTGTAGAGAGGAGCTACTAGACTCCCAATCACTGCATTCACTTTACTAATACATGTAAGAGCAGTACAGGACATGTAGTACCGCACTGTACTGTAGAGAAGCGCTACTAGATCTCCAAACACTACATGCACCTCACTAATACAGATGGTTTACCAATAAATGCTTTTGATAATTGGTTGGATCTTCCATTAATCACGAGCCATAGATCAACAGTGTCTGTAACATTGGTGACTGTGGTTTCAATATACAATGTCCTGGGAAAGACCACTGCATGGTGAAAATATCGTATCCTGAGGCCACTGTAACTTAATTTGGCCTGAACGTCTTGGTAAAAGAAAACCCATAAAGTAGACCTCTCTCCTGGTGGAGTTGTGTGCGAGCTATACGTACAACGCTATGGAGCACGTATCAGCCCCCAGCCCAAGGGCCGTAGCTATAGGGGGTGCAGAGGTAGCAGTCGCTATCAGGCCCTGCAGCTTCAGGGGGCCCAAAAGCCCTCCTGCCACATAAGTAGACACCAGCATTGTAAGTGGCACATAGCAGCCGGGGGGCCTATTTCACTTTTTGCACTAGGGCCCCAGAGTTTCAAGTTACGCCTCTGCCCAGACCAATGTGTGGGATCTCAGAGCTTCAAGCCACATTGTCAACACTGGAATCCATCCAAGCAGTTCTTATGGTTCCTTATAGAGATCTATCCCAAAAGGGAAAGGAAACAACTCCTACCGCCATCGCTCGTGATTTCCAAATGAAGGAGGAACATTCAAAAGAATTATTGGGGAAAAGGTTCTTTATTAATTTCATTCATTATTAACCAAGGTCATCTTCATGTTACTTAACTGGTTTGGCTGTAAAGAGCAACATAAAGATAGAGGAGTATTTCTGTTTAGTCCGGGTGACTCTGTGACTGGAAGAGCTGGTAAAAAGATCTGATGTATAAAAGTCCCTTAACTATAAAAAGCTCCTAAGGTGTCTTGCTCCTGAGACTCCCAAGTTAATTGACTGTAATCTGTAGGTTTTGTTTCTCTGCAGCGCCACCAGAGGAGAAATGAGGCATTACATGGTACCATGGAAATCAATAGATTGTGTAATGCATGGACATGTTGTGTCCTCCAAAGCAAGAAATGCTCTTTGTAGGTAGTAGATAAGGGCCCTGAATAAGAGCCCCCACTATTAGATAAAGATGGGTTTTCCAAACCAGACGACTCTTTATTTTGCACAGGGGTCCTATCAGTCTTTATCCATGGAGTAATACTGCAGGCAGCACAAGCAATTTAGTGCAGCTTTGTCTGTCATAGTAAGGGTTAACAGCCATTCATGACTTCTGGATGGCCTGGGCTGTGGCCCTGTTGCTTATCAATGGCTTTATCATCAGATGCCCTCTCTACACCAAAATGTTCTTGCCCTTCTTCCTGCCCAGTCAGGGAGGAAACACGAGGCGTCGGGCTGCTTGGAAAGGAACCAACTCTGCAGGCCGACTGAACTGTGGCCTTTCCTGTCAGCCTGCCCTTCCAGATTGTATTCTGTACAAGAATAATAGAAGCCGGGCACCCGAACGCTTCTGTAATCAGCCCCGGCCCCTTCAAAGAGTCACTCAGCTTCTCAAAGTGGCTGACGGAGGCTTGCAGGAAGGTGTGGTAGGAAAAGCAGAGGAAGGGGCACGTGGTAGGTAACATCTGAGGCACACAGCTTAGCAATCATTCCTTACCTAATGAGGGGAGAGATTAATTAAGGGTGGGGAACATGGACCCCGGCCAAATATTAAGAATGACTGCTTTCTAAGCATACCACAAGAGATTATTAAGAACACAATAGGAAATACTAGTAGCGCAATGGCCGTGTGTAAACTCCGAGGTGATGTGGACCTTAATAATGGAGCATTGCTTACCAGAAACGCAACGAAGGGAACAAAGGAGGCGGTTTACAATGTTTAAAACAAATTACGGCTCCATGGTGACTTTTGTGCACACAATGCTGGGTTGTAAAGACCATGGTGCAACGTCAGTGTTTCTCTGTGTAAGCAAAAAGGAATTAGATGATTGCAAAAAGTTTCAAACATTTTTGCAAAACATGAGCCAAATTTTTTCACCCAAGGAAACATTGCAGTTACATGATGGACATAACCCCTAACTGGTCATGGAAACCCTCCATGAGCCGCCATGAGATGTCTCTTTGTGACGCTATATTACAGAAGTACTATATTTATTACCTCTTTACATGACATTTTTTTTCTGTTAGATTTATCATACCTACCATAGATTTCCATAGGAGTCATATTACTGCCCCATACAAATGTCTGAGGCCTAAGTCGTGGGGTTTGGGGCAAGTCATGTTTTTTTTGGCAACTTGTGAGCAAAGAAGTGAAGCTGCCGTCGCTGGGACTATTAGAGAAAACTACAGTCAGCATGAAATAACTGGTAGCAGACGACAGTAGATTGCATTCAGCCTTACTATGTAGAAAGTGAATAACAGGTTTATGGTTTAAGGCTGGTCTGGGCACAAATCATACCCACTGCAGCCAGGCCGCTCCCGGGCAGCTTACCCCGCACAATGTTGCAGCATGTCAAGTGCAGAATTAATTACACAACTATATTTATGTTTGTGATAAATTATAAAAGTCGTTTGATTCTCACTGTCCTCCCCACCTCCATACATACAATTTAAGAACTAAACAATCATCCTCTCCAAAAGGCAAAATGGCTGGTGACAGAGAAGAATACATTCAACTTTCATTTTTTCAAAGCAGATCTAAAGTGAGATGTATACACAGTCGAATCACATTATTATGGCCAACAGCTAACATCCAGAGTAACCGTCATATGCAGCACGGACAGCAGCTAGACGGACTGGGAGTGACTCAATAAGGTTCTGGTAGGTTGTCACAGGTATCTGGAGCTGACTGCATCCCACAGCTGCTGGAGGGTCCATTGAGCCAACACCACCATCCAGGAACTCCCACCAGTGCTGGAGGGGCCATAGAGCCAACACCACCATTCAGGGGCTCCCACAGCTGCTGGAGGGTCCATAGAGCCAACACCACCATCCAGGGGCTCCCACAGCTGCTGGAAGGTCCATAGAGCCAACACCACCACCCAGCGGCGCCACAGCTGCTGGAGGAGCCATGGAGCTAACACCACCATCCAGGGGCTCCCACAGCCGCTGGAGGGTCCATAGAGCTAACCACCACCATACCAAGGGGCTCCCACAGCCCTGGAGGGTCCATAGAGCCAACACCACCATCCAGGGGCCCCACAGCTACTGGAGGAACCATAGAGCCAACACCACCATCCAGGGGCTCTCACAGCTGCTGCATGGTCCACAGAGCCAACATCACCATCTAGGGGCTCCCACAGCTTCTGGATGGCCCATAGTGCCAACACCACCATCCAGGGGCTCCCACAGCTACTGGAGGATCCATAGAGCCAACACCACCATCCAAGGGCCCCACAGCTTCTGGAGGATCCATAGAGCCAACACCACCATCCAGGGGCTCCCACAGCTGCTGGAGGGTCCATAGAGCCAACACCACCATCCAGGGGCTCCCACAGCTGCTGGAGGGTCCATAGAGCCAACACCACCATCCAGGGTCCCACAGCTGCTGGAGGGTCCATAAAGCCAACATCACCATCCAGGGGCTCCCACAGATGCTGGAGGTCCATAGAGCCAACACCACCATCCAGGTGCCCCACAGCTACTGGAGGAACCATAGAGCCAACACCACCATCTGTCGTCCATGCTGTAATTCTTCTGTAATTTCTGATCCACCTTATTGCTCTAAGTGTGGTGTCACTGCTGGTTGACATCAACAACAGTAGTGACATCGACCAGAAGTGACACCACACTTGGAATGACAGGGTGATGCTGGACTGGAAGGAAGGCTACACCAGGAGCATCAAAAAATGGTAAAATAACTCTCAAAAGCTAGTAAAAAAAAACAACCCTGATCCTAAATCCAGTTTAAAGTTAGGGTTGGTGGCGATATTTTGGGTGATTTTTGGCCAAAATTTTTTGGGGCCGACCTGAATTGAATCGCTCGGATTTAGGTCTAATTCAACAATAATCCGAATCTAAAGTGAAACACTAAGGGCGACATGTATGAATGGGGCTGCGGCAGAAGTCTGGCATCTTTTCAGCCCGAAAAATAGCGCAGCCCTGTTAGCTCTATTTTTAACCAGGCACACGCCAATATTAGGGACATTACAGAGCGTCTGTGGCACTTTGTAATGCTCCTGAGATCGGGGGCGTGCTGGAGGCGTCACACTACAACCGTACAAAGTATAGATTTATAGCTTCAGTACAGCAAATCCAGGCGCATTACTGCTGGAACAGGTAGAGCACTTTAAAAGTGGTTTACCTGAGCCAGAAGTGTCGCTTAGTAGCTAGAAAGTGCTAAATCTCTGACCTGCAGCAGAACAGGTTCATAGATTCAGGCACATTCTACGCTATTAATGCACGCAAAAACTATGGCGTCTTGGCGCCAAATATCATACATTATATTTACTATTTTGCCATAGGCAAACTTAAACTCTATCAGTTCTCTATCTGTAAAACACAAAAACATAACTTTTATTATGTATAACTCATAACCTCTATACACACTATTTAAAAACCTGATTTCTAACCTCACCATTTATCCCTTTCTACTTCTGAAAGAAGGAATAGCTCCTTTTCTACTATCAAGTCTGGTGGAGCACCACCTACCAACAGGAAAGCCTTATATATACAGCAAATTACTAACTCCAGAAAGGGATCCCAAGCCTCCTACTTGGGCAGTCGTCCCTAATCTCATGGACACAAAACAAATAAGGCTCCCTTGTGACACCGTCTGACCTCTAACCCCTGATGAAGCCAGATTAGCTGGTGAAACATGTTGGGGTGAGGTCTAAGCAGACGTTTTAGTTGTGATTTCTCACCTTGATATAGAAGTGGATCACCGTGCCAGAGGGATGTCACAAGGTGGCCTTATTTTGTGTTGTTGTCCTCGAGACTAGGATCGGAGTACGCTGCCAAAGTAGGAGGGCTTGGATCCCTTATGTGAGGTTAAGTAAAATTGGTCTGTAGATAATATAAGGTCTTTCCTGATTATGGTGGTGCTCCATCCAGATCTTGATAATAGAAATGGAGCTATTCCGTTCTTTCAGATAGTAGAAAGGATTAAATTGGTGTAGGTTAGAAATCAGCTTTTTATATAGTGCGTTATAGAGGTTTAAGAGTTATATATAAGATACTAATGTTCACCCGATTTTAGTGGTTTTATCGCAGACTAGTAGAACTGATAGAGTTTAAGTTTGCCTATGGCAAAATAGTAAAGATATAGTGTGATCAAAAGTCACTCTCTGTTCTCTTGCTGAGTGTGATTCCCCAATTTTTTGGGAGGCATCTTTGTTGAAATAATCATACGCACTGTTGCCCTAATTGACTACTAATTGACGCATTGTTATGCCTCTCATTCATTTATGACACTGTCACTCAGGTTTGTTTAAATGTATCAAATAAACACTTTGGTGCCTCTAATGTAATGGTAAACTGTAGCGTAGCGTCTTTAACTCCACTTTTGTTGTCCATAGATACCAATCAGAAAGCCCTCCTATAGCGCAAACCAATCAGAGCCCATAAGCATCCAATCTCAGAGCTCATAGTAAACTATATCAGAGTCCATAGCAACAAATCAAAGTAGCGCCCCTTTCATTTTTCATAGAGTGCTCTGGACAAAATTGAGGAGGGGCACTGATTGGTTGCTGTGGCTTCTGGTTGCTATGTAATGAGCTACTGATTGGTCTGCTGATGTGGCAACAAAGGAAGATTATCTTAGACCTCTAGACAGTTTTCATACATGTGCGCCTCTCTTTATGAACAATTTTCCGTAATGATACAGTCCAATTCCTATTTAAGATCTACCTGCTCTGTCAGGGTGTTAGCAACTAGTTTTGTGTTAGCCTTTGATGCACCCCTTTTGGGCAATTTTTTTTTACATTTTTGCACTGCTTCCCAACTCTTCTCAAAATGCGGGTCAGAGTGGGCCTTTTTCCCCGCGACAGGGCTGTTCCCCCACCCCCCCCCCCCCCCCCCCCCCCCCCCCCCTCCCCCCCATCCCTTGTGTGTGTTAGGTGGAGGGACAAGGGCATTTCCATCCAATGGATTCTCACTATTAATTCTATGCTATAATTCGGCATAAATTCTAGCTGGCATAGATTTCACAGTGTGGTATACGGACAGTTAAACATGCACCAAGTGTATTAAGGGGCCCTGTTAATAAAACTGGTGCCTCACACGAAGCCCGGTGTATGAGATGCTAATATTAATAATCTTCTCTTTTGCTCAGCAGTAGACACTATTAATTTACATGAGAAAGATAAATATGGGTAATTGACTCGTCTTTATTTGTATGTGAATTTTAAATGTTTGCGTGAAATCAAATCCTATTTATCCCGTGCAGATGGCGACTTTTCTTTCTGAGCAAGGGATTGGTTTTCATAGCAGCCTATAAGGGATAATATAGAGCATGCTAAGGTCGAGGCATGTATAAAGAGAGCACAGTACAGAGAGTCGAGCTTGCTGAAGCATGTGGACATGTTTTGGTTCCTGTGGAGAACCCCCCCCCCTCAATGTTTCTCATGTTCGCCGCCGATTGGCCTCGGTCTTGCTCCGCCACAAAGTTCTGGCATCTGCATTGTCAGGCTGTTAGTGTTGCACCTTTGGCTGAATGTCTTCTTGGGTTGGTCACAGGGTGTTGTGTTCCCGAGGCATGCCTCTCATGGCAGCCTTATTCTCTCCCCGTCTCTCCACCATCTGCCACTGGAAATTCCATCAAACCTGCTTCTCTTTGACACCCGGGGATCAAATTTCCCTCCATTGTAGACCAGCAATATGAGCGAATATTACCAACCTTATGATAACGCTGAAAGATGGGTGGACACACAAGACCAAAACGTGAGAAATTAGAAAATGAATGCGTTATTCTTGTTCATCAAATTACCTCCCTCTGCTGTAACATAGGATCACAATGAAAAGCGAGAAGAGTTGCCCAATGTCCTGAGGCAGCACAGATAGATCTTGGACATTGTGGAAGCACTAATAGATGATTTAGGTTATCGTTAGCGAGCATGTTCAGGCTTTGCAAGGCCTTCCTTAAAGGGGTTGTCCACTTTGTTAAAATAGATTTATTAATTTTTGATAGAAAAATCCAATTAAAAACTAGACTCACCTTGCTCCAGTCCTCGGTTCTCCGGTCTTCTCCTACTTTTGTCATGTGCCTCTATTTACCCTGCATGGAGTTGTTCACTTCCAGACAGTGATGTAGGTCAGAGTCATGCTCCCCCCCCCCCCCTCCCCCCCCACCCCCCCCCCCCCCCCCCCCCCCCCCCCCCTGCTTCTGCATCAGTTGCAGATAATCAGCAAACGCAGGTGGTTTTGTAATTCACTTCAGTGTAAATTATACTAAGAGACGTGCCCGTCATGCAAAAACACATTTAATCAACCGTATCTATATACGCAAGTGTGTACTATTTAGCGGGAAAGACAAGTTTATGGTATGGGTTTTTCACCCTTTTCTGGTGTAAATGCGCCTAATGAGCGTGCTACGATGGTTCTAATGAATTGATTGTTAGGAGTTCCGGCATTGTATATTAGTTAAGCTACACTGTTTAATGCGCATAACATGAGGTGGTGTTTTGGTAGGGGGTTTTGGGCGATGCGTCACACCACATTCGTAAGACGCGCTCGCTCACATTTAATGAATGTGTGCGCAAAATTAGAGTTCGCATTACTGGCTTGAAGACATGGCCAGTCCTGCATCCTCAATGTGATCTGCCTGAGCCTTGAGGAGTGAATGTGATAGGCTAGATTTGCTGTAGGTGGCAGATAAAAATGTCAAATATTTCTCAATCATTCCAACCAGAGTACAATTATTAACTAAGTTATTTTGATTATTATTGAAACTGTTATATATAAATAAAGTAATTTTATATAATATTATAAAATAATAAATTATTATAAAAAGTTATATAAAAATAATATAATGCTCCCAAAAATATAAAAATATTTCCTAACAGAAAATGTATTTAATAATTGATAGAATCTAAACTTACATTTTTGATTAAATAAGCCACTGATGATGTTGTTCATGATTTTACAATTTTAATTTTTACTACATTAAAATTTGAAATTTATGTTTGCTGCTCTCACCCTTTATTCTACCATACAGCAAGTGCGCAGCACAGCACGCATCAGGTATTGCTGGGTACCTGTGGCTGTGGTTCACCAGCTTGATCGCTTCTACCGTTTGTTTCTTTTCACTGACATGCTATTTTAGAAGTGACTTTTTCTTTATTTCCTAGCTTTTATTCTTATGTCGCCTTTTATACGCATTCACTATGACTCATCCTTTTACCGTTCCTTTAATGCGCAAATCACGACGAGGGCTGAGGCGTTCTTGAACTTTACTGTGACTGCCATTATATAATCGCACGCAAAAACCACTTTCATACTATAAGGTCGCATATATAAACTGAGAAAGCTGGACTCTCGGGGCAATTCACTTCGAAGCGCCTTCCTGCATACATGTCGCCCTTAGTGTTTTTTTTGTTTATTTAATTGGATGACTGTTTTTTATTAGATCATTTTTTAGTTCCCGTATGTATAAGGTTTGATTTACACTCTGACAGCAGTCGTGAGGATTGCTTGATGATTCTCTTCCTAGGTCCAACTGTGAAAGGTGTCTAATTCTCTATCAGCACGGACCTGATAGGTGTTGAAGAAATGCTTGGAAAGCTCCCTAGTGCAGTGAAAAAAGAGTATACGCCATTTTCCCTTTTATGTATCCGGCGCTTGTCAGTCTGAGTCTATTATTATCTTATCCATGTCCAGCAAGACATACTAGCGCGATCGCATTTATGTCCTGGGGCTCGTATCGTAAACTAGTAATTCATAAGTTCCCATATTAGCTAAATGAGATGGGGCACCACTACCTGATAGACAATAGAATTTAAACTGCTAGCATATAGCAGCAAATAATTAAGATATGTTAAATATATCGGAGCATGTATAGTGAACACCATTCCTCCCTACTTAATAGAGCCTGGAGAGCTACGATAAGAACAAACTTCATATATCCATACGAAAGAGGCATAAAATAAAATGTTCTTTGTACCTGAGGAGCGACACCCTCCTGTTTTGCGGCCTACTATAAGCATCATCTATGTAAAGCTGTCTTTTTTATGGCAATAGTTAAGTCCATGGTGATGTCATTACCTACTATTTATAAGATGGACTACTTAGAAATAAGCTTGAGCCACCAACTATGAGAAAAGTGAGATTGTAGTATGCTCAGTTGCCTCTTATTCGGGGTTTATCTAGCTCACCATTCACAGCTAAAGAAATCATCGTTTTCAGGAATATTGATTTTAACAATAAATACGCCTTTTAGTGAGAGAGGAAGTGTCCATTTTACTTGCGCAAAAAATCATCAATAAAAATGAAGGCCATCTATGTGGTATAAGGAGGTGGGAAGCTCACTGCGCCCTTACTAGTTTGTAACAATCTCAATGTACTTCTGATTTCACCTGAATTATTTGAGTGAGAAGCAACAGGGAATAATTGTCAAGCCAATATTGATCGATCTTCTCACGCCGTTTTCGGGGTTTTGCCCCTCATCAGTGTAGAGCAGAGCGGATTATTGGCTTGACTGGTGGGAGGCAATGCACTCTGTGGGTTATGAGGAGGACATCTCTTCCTTATGGATTAGAGCACCACAGTTAATGTGTGTTAATGTGTTTGTTTTTGCCTTTTAAGCCCAATTCAAACATGCGCATCTGCATATCACAACTGGCCATTAATGGAAAGTTGAGCTGGAATATGTCACTGGCCTAGCTCCTCTATAGGGTTGTAACAATTATCTTCAATTCTACTTCTGATTCACATGTAATCCTCTTGAGATAGCGCAAAAATAGAAATAATTGTCCTAAGCCAATATTGCTCATCTACATACGCATGTTTCGGTTGTGTGTTGGTATTTCTTTTGCCCTACATCGTTGTAGGTGTCGAGAGCGATATTGTGCTTTGACTGTGTTGGGAGGCAATGAGTGGGTTAATGAGGAGGGGGGCGGAAATTCCTCCCTTTTTGGGAGTAGCTCACCATGTTAGTGGTGTGTAGTAATGTTATTGTTCCTGATCGTTTTGCTCTATTTAGCCCACTACTAATGCATCTGCATATTCCAATAATCGCCTTTGAATGCAGTTAAGATAGCTGACGTGTGAAGTCTCCAGGTTGACCGATAGAGTGTTGCGTACCACTAATAGCAGGAATCACAGCAGCTATACGGGTTATCAGTCACCCAGCTTTTCCAGACTCATGAATGGCAATCAGGCTCTATTGTAGCCCTACTGTCATGGCCTGGACGCTGTGGCGCTCGCTGACCCCTGCTGCTTTCTCCTCTGCCTTGCAAGGGCCGCGGCACTGCTGGGCATCGCGGTCACCCTGCGGCCCCATCCCTCGTTGACCACGCGGCTTCGTCTTATCATGGCCCGCATACGGGTTGAACGGCGCTTCATGTCCGGTCTTCTCGCGCCGTCGTGTCGCATGTATGGCAGCGCACCCTACACTAGATTGCTGCGCGGACGGTTCTTCTGTGTTCTAGAATGTTAAAGGGCGCGTCCCATGTGTCCGCAGGTAATTGGTCTCTTATTGTCCCGTGGCTCGTCTGGTCCTATATAATGTATCCGCCCCCTTTGGCACCTGTTGCCAGATTGTTGGTGTGCCTAGTGAGAGGTTGAGCTGGTAGTGTCCCTGTCATTTAGTCACGTATTGCTTATCCGTTTTTGTATCTCTAGTGCGTTCCGTATAGTCAGTTTCCTGACCGTTGCTTGTTCTGCGCGCCTGGCCATGACCGTACTGTCCGTCATCTGACCACTGAACCTCTGCCGAGTCGTCGTTCCTGACTTCTGCCTGTCCCCGACTACAGCGCTGTTGGATTACGATTTGTACCTACGCATTATGTATCCCGGCCGCCACCGCAAGCAGTCACGTCAGGGGTAAACGAACCTGGTAGGCCTCTCACCTGGTTGACTCAAGAGCGACGCTTCCTTGACCCTGAATTGGATAACAGCAGGCGAGACTTCTTCTGTTGGGGGTTGATTGAGCTGGTCCTGTCAATATCACGCGCATTGCCTCAGGGCAGTGCTTGTTTTAGTTTTTTTTTTGGCTTGTTTGTTCTTTTTCGCTTTTTCGCTTTACCGACTCGAGTCCGTTCAGAGTGGCCGCGTTACCATAAACCTACGTAAGTCTCTCCACAGACGAGACAGCACAGCTGCTCTGCTCTCATTACCTAGGACTATGGCTGATGTTTTTTCGGATAAAACAATTCAGCGTCCGATTCTCCTGCCTCAGAATCGGCCATTTCGATTTGCCCTTTGATCTGCAGTCCAGGTATCTTACTCCTCTTGATGGCGAGTTTTAGACCAGACTGTGTCCGTTCCCTGGAGTATAGCAAAGGCTATATGAGTCGGACCGTCACTAGATCAATGATGAAACGCTACGCTAAGACGCTTCTCATGTCGAAAGTTCAACGATCATCACCTGGCGGGAGCCGGATTCTTGTCTTCGTTTCGAGTAAGATAAGAAAGACGGGACACCTCCTGACCCGCGTGTATCGATTACCGTGGCCTGTAACAAAAATAGACAGTGTCAAGAATCGGCGTACCCCTGCCTTTCGATCTTCTGGAGCTTTTTGATAGCCTAAGAGTGGATGCTCCAAAAATCTTTTCTAAATGGGTATCTCCGTGGAGCTCCTGCGACAATCTGATTCTGCATTTTCGAAAGTGTGTGGGATACGAGATGGAAAACAGCCTTGTAGAACATCCCGTTGATGGCCATTTCGTGGTGTATGTCGTAATGCCATATTGGTCTCTGTAACGCTCCCGGATGTTACTTTGCCATAGATAAACTTTGTGAATGAGATCTTCGGGACCTGCTAAGACGTTTGTGTTATTGTCTATCTGGACGAACATTCTCATCTGTATTCTCCAGACCTGGAGACCCACCTTTTATGTCACCATGTCGCCAGGTGGCTAAGACGTCTCCGGATTTTTGTCAACCATTACTTTATGCAAGCTGGGAAAAGTGTCTGTTTTCGAATCGATCCTGCACTGCATCTTTTATGGGTACATCCGTCGTCTGATCAAAGGGCTTCTAGATGTGACCCTGGCGCAAGCTTTCAGATAGTCCTGCAATGGCCCTAGTCCAGTGGTTAGCCCTTCGGTGCCATTCAGTCGCTTTGTAGCTTTGACCAACACATTATAGGCAAGTTTATTTCTCTCAGGTTTATTCTTTGGTGGTCACTCCTTGCGTTGTCCCCTCACCTCAAGAAGGGTGCCAGACCCCAAATCTAGCCTCACGTGCTCAAGAGGCGTTCAAACGCTCTGAGTAAGCCACATTGCGCGGATGTACGCTCCGGTTCTCCTTCGTCAGGACTCCTCAGCTGCTCCGTTTGTCTTATGTAAGTCGAAACGCTCCTTCCTCAAGTTGAGTGCCTGGTACTGCCGTTCTTCTTCTAGAAGACCTCCCTCGTGGTAAAGTTGCGACGTGTGGGTTCTTCTCCTTAAGACTTCATCCCCAGTCTGAGCGCCATACTACCTCACTTGTGTGACCGGGAATTATTGTGTTATAAAATGACGCCTAGGAAGAATGGCGTCACCTGCGGGATGGTAAGGGGCTCTACACGCGCCTCCATCGAGATATACACGTTCACAATGAACTCTCTCTTCTGCAATCTGCCCAGTCGTTTGAATCGCATACAAGCAGGTGGTTCGCTTCTTCTTACGCTCGCTTTTAATTTCCTCCTTACACTTCGATTCGGCTTGAAAATAACGTTCATGGCAGACGCTCCTCTCACAGATCGCCTCTGTTACGGTGGGCTTGGAGCCATCCCTACAGCATCTTTATTCCTCATGTATGTTGCTTCGTTCGCTGCTTGCCTCCTTGGTGATGTCCTTCAACAGTGCCCGCTCCTAGGGAGAGACCTACTTCCTGTGTCCTGCTTGCGGCTCTAGAATCTTTTTAAATGGGTGATCATTTCGCGTATTCAAACTCCGGGTCCATCTGGGATTTCACAAGTCCGCACAATCATCTGACAGATACTAATGGTGGCACCACTCTCATGCATAGCGTTCGGGACTACTTTGTCTCTGCCTGTGCCTTCTTGTGCTCGTATCAAGGTCCCTCGCCTCAGACCCGCAGGTCTTCTTCTGCTTTCTGTTGCTGCCTGAGAAATGCGTGGCCCCATATTGCTAAATGTGACTTTGTCACTGACGCCTGCCGGTTCTATCCGGAAAATCGTTCGGTCATGTTGGGTGGTGGTTGACAAGGTTTTCCTAAAATGTGCTCATTTGTGCCCTGCTCCCGGTGTTTCCCTCGTCACCGCCAGTATAGTCCCAGCGTCTTCTTCACCATATCTATTCTGGTTTACATGGGTCTCCCGCCTTCGCCCCACTAATCACCTGTGTTGAGGGGAGTCTCTCAGTTTATGTCTAAATTCTGGCTTGGGTCTGTGTGACTCTAGTTACGGGTCCAGCTGGACTTTTCAAATCTGCTCATATCCACCCTACATGACAAACTGGGGCATGGTCGGAGAGGGCTCAACCATAACTCTTATGGCTACTTTGTATCTGCTGACATTTTCGTGTGCTGTCCCGCTAGTAATAAATTGTGTCTGACCTTCTCCCACTTGTGGCGGAATTCACTATGTAATTCCTAGACTCAGGGAGTGCTGCTATAGCTGCCCCTATTTTTGTATTGTGTTTGGGTTATATCCCCGCCCGCCTCTTCATCCCATAGCCGTTTCGTGTCACGTTCCTGCCGTGGGTATGCCAAGTTACGGGTACATCAAGTCACTCTGCGCGGTCACTGTCAGGCCCTGCTGTCAGGCTTCCACGTCGTACCGCTAAAGTTCAGGCGATAGTACCGGGAGACCTCCCCTGTATTTATAGCTGGTGATAGAGGTTTGGACTATTGTCCTGCGATATCATTCGTTTAGGGTTCCCAGCAACAAGTTGGAGCCCTATAATATGTTGGAGTCCTTTTGTTGGTACTGCGCTGTCAGCTTACCCGGTTTCTACAATGCTCCGCTTGTCTCGCCCGACTTTCTGCCGTGTCTTCCGAGCATCTGACCTTTCCATGATTCTCGCTCCTCTAAGCCTCGTGGTGCTGAATCGCTTCTCCCGTGGAGCGGTCTCGCCTTCTCCTGTGTCCGAATCGCATGATAACAATCTTTGAGGTCAAGGAGGTGCTGGCAGAGTTAGACAGTGACGTGGAGGAATGCGGTTCTTTTCTCATCGACCTGGAAGGGTGTTAGTGGTCCAGAGGTTAGGTTCATGGAGCGGAATTAGGCAATCTGTTCGACTTACTCCCTTGATTGTTTCTATACCGTGTTCCACTCCCCCCCCCCCCCTCGGTCAGGCCCCCCCTCATAAAAAGAGAGGGGGAGACCTTAAGGGGGTTGGGTGGTACTGTCGCCATGGCTGTGTCCGCCTTGCCGCTGCCCCTGTTACTGCTCGCTTCCCTGCTGCCATGGGCCGCACGTGCTTTTTTAAGCGTGGATCTGGGTCCCCCGCGCGGCCACCCTAGTCCCTTACGTCGTGCCTCGTCTTACCTGGATCCCCCGCTCCGGTGAACTGGCGTTCCTGTCCGTCTGCCGTGGCCCGTCATGTGTGCGTCTATGCACGCCCTCCTAATCTTGCTGCGCGTTACGGTCTTGGTCTAGATTTAGATAGGGGCCGCCAGTGTATCCAAGTTGGAATTGACTTTCATTTTGTATTGGTCCCGGGCTGCTTAGGTCCTATATAATGTATCCGCCCCTGCGGTCACCTGTTACCAGAGATTGTTGGTCGTCTTCTTTCGTTGTGTCCTAGTATGGAGAGTTTGGAGTGTCCTTCATGTCCGTATTGCTTATCCATTGTACCATCTTCGTCGCTAATGTTTCCTTGGACCTATGACCTGGTTGTTCCGTCCTCTGTCCTCTGATTCGTTTTGTCAGTCGCTCTGACTACGCGAACCTATGCTCCAGCTCTAGTCCCTGAACTTCACTGCCTAGTCCCTGACTACGCCTTTGGATCTTACGATTTGGTACCTTCGCAGTACCCGTTCGCCGCACACGCAGAAGCAAGTCACAGTCAGGTGGTATAGCTCGACCTTGAGGTAGTCGCTTACGCCGCCAGCAAGTGCCATCCCCTGGACTTCTTAGCTGGCGGTGGCTTTGGTGAAACCGTGTGGCGCCTACTTAGATTCCGTTCCCTGCACTAGGCTTAACTAACAAACAGCTTGCGTGTTGCGTCCAGCGATCATAATCCACCTGAGACCGTCACATCCTACACGAGTGTCTGTACAACGTAGCTGGGTTGCACTATTTGAGTGTTCTTCGCAGGAGCATGGAGAATAGGAATGAGATCTTGGAGTCGCCAAAATATATTAGATCAACATCCATTGAGCGTCGCTATAGCCACAGAGTGAAAAATCAATATTTGCGTTCACTGCCACATCCAAAATAGAATAAAGAAGTAAACTTTTTGAATAGAGATGAGCTATTTGGTGCTACACCTTGCCTGTGCGCGAGCTAACAATTATCAAAACAATCCAATATCAGCTGAAAAGCAGCACACTAATATGACACTAAAAATATCAAAAGAGGAGTTCATGTGAATTTTGAACAGTGCAATTTGCTCCTATTATGAAGAGTATGGAGATCGGAAGTATGGCACCTAAGCAGATTTAGTATAAGGTAACTAGCTAGAGTCAGGATCCACCGTACTTGTAATTGATATAGTCTCTGTCTGTTTGGAGGTGAGATAGTTCACGTTTTGATCAAAGTGAAAACTAAGACTCTAATAGTTTCACTGTATCCTGAGTGAGACAGAGAAATGCTTTTCCAAAAATTCTAATATGTCCTCTTTTTTGATGAGTTTTATTTTAGAAGTGCACATCTCTCGTTAACGTAGTGGTGCTGACTGAAGATTCTGGATTCGTGTGTCTCTATATTAGCATAATAGGATGCTGCTGCATGTGGGCCCTAGAGGTTCAGGGGCCCCAATCAGTGTGTATATTATGCAGTGTATCCTTTATTTTGGTGAAATTATACAAGTTGAGCTGCTGCTCTCTGCTATGCCTGGGCGCGCACTACTATTGTGAGTTCTTTGTTGTAACTATATTATGTGCCGGGTTATTCTACTTATACCTGCTAAATAATAGCTGCATTTGTATCTTCGCTGTTTGAGTTCTTCTATTAAATTAGGTTGTGGGCCCATGTTATTTTGTCTTGGGATAGGCCTATAGAAATGTCTAATGATTCGCCCCTGGCTGCACCTCTGACATACAGAGATAGAGATAATCTCAAAACAAAGGTTATAAGCCGACCATTCCTAATGTACTATAGTTTAATTATTCTGTTCCTCTAGCACTGTGCTAGTTAGGTTTAATGGGAATGCAATAACTAAAAGAAAGGAGAGATCATTTTAACCTGACAGACTGTTTGATTTTCGTCTCCAATAGTGACATTATTTTTCGCCTCTCCAGTTTACATAATAACTTGGTTATCTTGTGTCACATAGCATGACGCAGCACTCAAAAAGATCCTGGAAACATCTCCGGCCCAAGCCCCTTGTGTTGGCGGATGCCGGCTAAAACGAGACAGCGTATAGTGTGACAGCGAAGCAAATTAAATCCCGTGACGCCATTCCTTACTTAGACAGATGTCCTGTTGTGCTCAGTCGGATCCGGTCCGAGATGCGCACAGTTTGTCACTTAAGGAGACTGAAGAAAGATATCATTGCCGAACTACTGTAATTGCCTAACGTCTGCCCCAGCTGCCACCCATTACATACCATGGAGAGTTTGCAAACGAAGGGTGAATCTGTGCACTTATCTATAGCTTTGTATACAGATGGACAGCCCTGTAGCAGGACTACAATGCTCCCCCATAGCACATCTGCGGCCTGACATTCTGGGAATGTCTTAATTGGAAAAGTTTTACGAGAGGCTGTTTCGTGAGCGGGGACCACAATGGCCCTTACTCAGGATAAACAAAGACCTTTCATTTGGCAACTAGAAGGAGTTGTGGGATTTGACAAGATCTATTCTATGTTTACAATAGTTAACATTGAGCTTGTCATTTGGAGTCAGCAAACTCATTAACAAAGATTTCGGGGTTCGTGGAAGAAAATATTTATCCTAGCCCCGAGAAAGAAAAACTATCTAGGAGTTGTAAGATTACAAAGAAAAAGTCCTATATAGACATGTACCAGCACACGAGCTGCAAGTGAGGTGGACAATTGTCGACGGTTACTGGGACATGTTGCAGACTAAGGCTCTATGTTCACATGGTTCTCAATTTTGGCACATATTTTTGCATCGTTATATTTTGCACTATCAATAACTTAGGCGAGTATGAGCGCCCGAAATTACAGTAATCACATTATGTGTCTCATAGAAGACTAATGGATTACGCCTCCTCTCACCTCAAGCCGCGTTAACAATACGCTCTATACGGCTTACGCGCCTGCAAGTAAATGACATGAGCTAGTTGAGAAGGCCCGCGTTGCGGCGATCCGACCGCCCCCCCCCCCCTCCCGCCCCTCCCCCTCCCACCCTCCCCCCCATACCCCCCCTCCCCCCCCCCCCTCCCGCCTCCCCCCCCCCCCCCCCACCCCACCCCCTTCCCACGCCCCCGCCCTCCCGCGCTCCCTCCCACCTCCACTCCCTGAAGTCGTGGGAGTAGATCCACTCGTGTGTGTGTATCAGCACGACTTGGACTCCCAAACACCCGTCCGCAATTGTTTGGAGGTCCGTACTGCACACCCGCAATTACTGCGTCTGTGAAATAGTTCCCTCCGTCCCACCGGGCCCTCGCCCCCCCCCTCCCCCCCCCCTCTATGTTACACCAATCTTAGGATTGCTGTTAGTTGATGATTAGAGTTTTGTGCCGCCAGAACTCGAGCATCAAAACTATCACCTGAAACACCGCTTCCTTTAGAAGAGCGTTTTCTACCGTGTTTGCCTTATTCCTGAAAAATAGACAGTGTCTTTTATAAATTTTTGCTCCTAAAGATGGAGCTACATGACTAGTGCTATTGGTTTGTTTTAAGCGGCATTTTCCTTGTTCATCCCGCATGAACATATATTCAATTTATTGTTTGCAGATCAGTAAAACAATCAATCTTGTCATTAATATTTCTGCAGTGTATTTATCACAAACGATTCTGTCTTATGAGGCAAGACTCAAAATTACTCTGCAATTGCCTTAAAAAATGTCACTATTGGGGTTTGATTTTCGGGGGAATTGTGCTTATTTTCAGCGTGAAAAACAGCCTGGTAGATCTAGTTAAGCGTTTTCTTTTACGGACAAGGTTTGAGTAAGGTTTATTCAGAACTGTATTCACCAGTCCGCAAAATAGAATAAGCCAGAGGAAAGAAAAAACGCCGCGAGAGTTAACGGTGGTCTTAACAATAATCAGTTGCCATTATGGTGGTTGGATGAGGTTTTGAAAGCTCTTATATTCTGATTCTTATGGAGATGTTCGCGTCCAGACTATAACAGTCTTCATAGAATTGACTCATAATCATCAGTGCTTCTTTTTTCATCGCGCCAAAACAGCTCCATAGAAATCCGCTAAAACCTTGTTGTGTATGAACGTACAACCTTTATGATTTTACATAGGCAGTCACAATGGAGAAAAATGTATTTATGATTCTATACTGTGGGGCGATTTTGGAGGCTTTTTGATGAGATGCTCCATATAAAACTGCTCCATAAAGACAGCCATCAAATTCAGCTGTGTTGACATCGATACCCTAAAGTGTATGTTGACATCACTATGATGTATTGCTTGTCCCGTACTTCGAATGCGTAATTTGCGTCTTCAATCGCCGAGTCACATCGTAGTGTGGGCGTAGGAATACTGGTAATTCGGATGCTCTCATTGGAGCTTTTTGTAGCAATTACTTTGTTCTAGACTCCTTCCTAGTGCATCAATAGTGCCAGTGAGATGAAGATAGAGGATATGTCGATTGATTCCTGGTGACTTATACACGCTGAGAGAAATGACCGGTTCAGGTGAGAAGCGCTTTTCGTAGAGGGATCGCACTTGTTCGCCCAGCACCTTGTCTCTATGAGAAGCTGCGGGCACCGAGGTGGTTGCTACGACTATACGCGTGTGCTTAACATTTGCGTGTGTTTAGTCCGCTTTATAATCATGTGAACCATACCCTAGAGGTAGTCATCTCCATATCTAAATTTGATTAGACAGGATCTCAATGGTCTGATCTGGCATTGTGTTTGCGATGTCCTTGGTACTTTAATTTAAGAGAATTTTAACACTAAGTTCTCTATCATTCAAGGTAATTTAGTCTTGGCACCTTCTATGCCAGGGGCGCACTATGACCTGTAGAAAGTCTCTGTATATGAGACTGCAGTATAGATTATAACCATTACATATTGTCTAATGAAAGGAATGTGCACTTATAAAATGTAGGTTAACATTACATGGGTGTTTCTCGAGAGACTGGTAAAAGCTCATAGATCCTTAGCGTTGTGGTCCTCGCATGGTCCGTTTCATCCAAGTCAGGGTCACATGTGGACATTCATCGTTATATCATTGACAGGATGGCAGTCCAATCACAGGCCAGAGCGGTCACGTGCATGTGATGTTGTGGCCAATGATTGGCCACAACGATGAACATTCACTGGCTCAGCGAGGGTTGAATCATCGAGCAGTATTATCAGAGCGGGAGCGATCCGTGGATGTAGTAATGTATCCTAATTCTTCTGTTTTTATATACTTGTAGGCCCAACAGATGAACGAGCTTTCCCAACTCTTGGAACAACCCTTTGAAGGGAGATTCAATAAACATGGCTGCTTTCTTCAAGAAAAGCTAGCACTTGTTGCTCTTTTATTGGTCTGTGATGCTGTTATTACAAGTAAATGGAGTTGAAGTGTAATAAACACTGTGTATGTCACATTACATGGATAATAAGCACAGTGATGTATCGCCAAGAAAAACATGGATCCCCTATATCACAAGTGATGTCACAGTAAAGAGATGATAAACATAGTGATGTCATAGTACAGAGATTATAAACACAGTGATGTTGAAATGGATGGAACCTCAAAGGGGCTCTACATTCTATTGGGGTCCCAAATTATCCTAAGATAAATAAAGGTGCACCGAGGAGATAGGAAAGGAAATAAAAGCCATGGCCTTGACTGGTTGTCTGAATCACTTTCTCCGTGCTATTTTTGAATTCTATCCTAGGATTAATCCATTTGGATGTTATGAGCCCCTTCTGGAGAGTTCCATCATTTCAATGTCATAGTACAGAGATTATAAACACAGTGATGTCACAGTACAGAGATGATAAACATGGTGATGTCATAGTACATGGAAAATATACTCTTTAAAGCCTCTATGCAACGGGTTACTATAGGCTCTCAGATAGTGGCCATTTTCTCTTCAGATCATTTTCCCCATGCCCTGGCCATATCTTTGTTTAAGTACATATGATCAAAATCCAGTCTCGAATTTGCCCACAGGAGAGTAGGGAGAGAGTAGGTCCCGCTGAGACGAGTGGTGGCCTCCGCTGAGATGAGCAATGCCTGCGACAATCTTCAGGAAAGCATGTAGATACCCAGACCCAGACTCTCACTGGCCAACGCAGAGTCCATCGCCCCCCGGCCCCTGCTTCCCTCCCACGCGCCCCGCCGCCACAGTCATCGTGACAGTAGTGTTTGGGTAGGTCCCAAGTAATGAAGCTGTCACTGATGGGCCCAAGAATAGCTTCACTGGTGAACCCCAAGAAACAACTCCATTGGTGGGCCCCAGGAATAACAATCCATCGGTGTGGGCCCTCATAGTAAAACATACTCCTATATGGTGTGGCCCCAGGAATAAAAATCCAGACTGGGGTGGTGCCAAGAAACTAAGACTCCTATTGTGGGGCCTCCAGAATAAAACTCCTACCTAGGTGGGTCCACCAATGAAAACAACTCCTGTTGGTGGGGTCCGCTAATGAATCACTTCACTGGTGAACCAAAAGAGCCAAATCTACTGGTAAGCCCTAAGAATTAAATCCACCGGTGGGCCCCATGTACCCGACACTGTCAGATACCTGGTAGTCCTGATTTTACAAATATAGAATTAACATCCAGTATCCTTAATAGCTCCTGGCCTGCGCCTCAGGGTAGAGAAAAGTGCTATTGTACTCATGACCACTATCTAGGTAAGAGAGAATTGCTGAGAGAAAGAGAGAAACGCTGACCCTTGTCGAAAGTATTTTTGTACATTTAAAAAATAAGGGAAAAGAGTTAAATCATCAGTGTTCACTTATAGAGTTTCTCTCTAAATTATAGAAACAGAAAAGTGTTTTTACCATGGTGTCTACACTCGTACACATCATCTAAAACTGCAATTTCATCAGTTTCTCGTTATGGTCCATGATGGGGTTAATCGCAGCTGGAGACTTCAAACTAACATTAAAAATAACACAGGAAATTTGGTGACTTGTGTGACCACTTAAGTTCCCCTCTCTTAAAGTTCCCTTTAAGTGCCCACAAGAGACATACATCTGTAGTGGGTTCAGGAGGCCTTTGGGCTCCTCCCTTTGAGTCTTGTGTTTCCTTGTAATTAATATTTGTTTCTTAGGTCCTAAGACCTTTGAAATTTGAACTTGTAAGCTTATAAGTTGTCCTGCAGATTTACAATGATATCCATAGTTTGGGTTAACCACATCCTCTGGCTACTGACACTTCGGCTACATTATGAAATACAGAAAATGCATTTCATGAAACGTAGATAGTAAAGTCTGAATATGGTTGGGCAGCTGCTTTAAGAATATACAGTATGCATGAAAAAACGGCATAACAAAAACTGAAAGAAGGCCCCATAAGGTCACCACTGCCCCATCATCAGGAACATTGGCCCCGTGTTTGCTTATCCCTGTTTATGTCCTGCCTATAATCAGCATGGACAAAAGAGGTGATATTGTCAGTCAAGATCAGTGGTCTGCAAAGTCTGGCTCTCCAGCTCGTGGGAGAAACTACAATTCCCATTATGCATTTATATAATCTATATCAGTGGGCATGATGGGAGTTGTAGCTTCCCAACGGCTGGAGAGCCGCACTTTTCAGACCACTGGTCAAGATGATGTCTGCTCTTCCCAATGGTTGCCTGTATAGCACCTTATCTGTAAAGGTAAGGCCACTAAACCTAATTTCCCCTGGATTTTTTTGCAAAAAAAATTTCACATTTCGAGAAAAAAAAAATCTGTTATGCAAATCCTTATCAAATCATGAGAATTTGTGTAACTGTTACTGTGGAGTTCTCTGTTCTTAAAAGAAGGAGAAAAAGTTGCAGATTTTGCTATGGATTTGCAAGTAATCCATAGCAAAATCCACAACAATACATTTTAATGTGAATTTCAACTTCACTATTTAATAGAGCAGGGAAAAATTCTCAACAAATTCATATCTAACATTGGAAATCTGCCCCACAGGTGAATTTCCATTCAGGTATTTTTTGCAGCTTGTGGATGAGAGCTTTGAAATCTCATCCACTTTTTCGGTACGGTAGTGTTTGTCTTGGTTCTCACATTTAGGTTTTTTGACAAAGTTTATGTAGCCAAACCTAGGAATGGGTCATCAATGGAGGACATGTATTAAGGAAAGACTGAGACTTCACCTCGATTTACACGCATTTTTTTTTCTTTGCATTTGTTTTTTCCTCCCCATCTTCCAAAAGCCATCATTTCTTTATTTTTCTGTCCACGTAGTCACATCAGAGCTTGAATTTTGCGGGACAAGAATGAACTTCTTAATGGCACCATTGATCGTACTATATAAAGTACTTGGAAACCCCCCAATAATTCCATGTTTTTGGAATGTTGCACCATTTTTGAGGGGGTTTCGGTTTTATGGAGTTCAGTGTTCAGCATAAATAAAGTGGTAACTGTGTTCTGCAGGTCGGTATGATTCCAGTGAATACAAATGTGTAGTTTTTGTTATGTTTTAGTAAAAAAAAAATTCTCTATTTTTTAAATGTATTTAAACGCAGGGGGCATCCAATACCCGAAAGCCGTGGCAGAAAGCCACGGAAATTACCGGGACAAAAACCGAAAAACCAACTGTAAAATACTGGTCAGATTCTAATTAGAATCCAAACAGTATTTTACACTCTGCCGTTTAGACACAGCCTAAGCCTGCTCCATGCAATCTTATCAACACTATGACATAAGTTTACATCAAATATTGGTAAGGAGTTGAATTAATTCCTGCTTTTGGCTTCAAAAACTGCATCTAAAAACCTGAACATGGGGACACACCCTAGTAAACTGTCTGCAATGCATTCACAATTGTGAAATGATTTATAATTTATGGTGCCTTTCTGGGTACTGTTGTACTGTAAGGATTGTAAAGTGTACATTGGTGTCAGGAAACAGCATAACCAACCTCAGGGGCATCAAGTAACTTGGCAATATAGTGTATTTTTGGGTAGACTCCTGCTATTATGAAATGACAGCTCCCTATATGCTCCAACATCCCACTAACACATTTTTGATATCATAATCTGATTATTCTATGATTGGACCTAAAGCTCAATGCCATAAAACCTCTTAACTCCGCCAGGTACATAATAAAGTACACAATTATGCTATGCATCACAGGCTCTCTCCAAAAGGCAATGGGTCCCCCTCAAGCTTTCCCCAACCGTCCAAGTCATAGGGTCCTGCAATGGTCCAGGATCAATGGCCCTTCTTTGTCAAAGCTTAAAGGGTTTGTCTGACTATAAGGATTGCTTTTTATGTTAAAGATCTTGCAAAAACAAGTCACTTTGCAATATGTGTCCATCACTAGTGTCCTACCTATTCTGAGATATCCCCTCTTGTATGGGCTGCATCAGCTCCTCAGGTTGCTATAGCTACAGACCTGTTTGATCCCTCTTGATAGGCTGCCAGCACGGCACTATAGCTACAGCCCCTTTTGATCTCTCCTGAAAGGCTGCCAGCGCGGTTGCATACCTACCCCCTGGCTTTACTGCAGCCTAGGGGAACCCAGTAAACCGCCCCTAATTCAAAGGAAACAAGAAAACAGGACTGAGGTGGATGAATCAAGTTGAACAACCCCTTCAAGGAGAGCATATCATGCTCCTGGCTTCTACCTGGGCTGCTACCCTAGTGATCATCAAGGAACCAGTAATCTAGTTGCTTTAATTACAGAGCTAATCAAGACTATACTCCACACAAAAATTTTGTTGGAAACAGCCAAGCAAACTCCACTTCACATATCATATAATGGGGAACTCCAAATAAGCAAGTCTTGGTGTTGACCTTAACTTGTAGATTCAATGAAACCAGACAATCCTAGTCCATGCTGCAGTCCCCCTTGCGGAGTAATGAGAATTAAAAACAGTATAAAATGTATAAACTTTACATACATGACACCAACTCCATGATTGTTACAAGTCAAACATCATACAAGAAATGAAGCTATGATTTCCAATACAACTGCTTACATTGGCCGCAGCTACGTTTTCCTTTTTTCCGTACAGTAAATTTCCCAACAGGAGCTATTGAAAAAACTGCTATGAAAAGACCTCCCCAAAATTTTCCCAATTCCCACCATTATCTACACAGTTCTTCCCGGGTCAGGTCAAGATGAAGCGTTGGCTGAGAAACTTCCTATCAAGTAAATTTTAATTTAATGTCTCTAATGAGGTTTCCCCCCAGAAAGGAAAATCTGAGGAATCTCTTCATACTGGCATTCCACAACGTCCAACGCATACGCTCAATTACACTCTGCAGTTTGCTCCATGGTCCTCCTTGGGAAAGAGTCAAGAGTACTAAAAAAATGGACAACTGTTCCTAGAAGTATTCTGAAGTCCCTGGAGAGGGCTCCCTGCAAAAGGAAGGTGTCAAACCTCATGTCAAATATTTTGATGGGGTTGGATTGAATGCAACAAAGACCATGGTCCCAAATGTTTGGGCACCTTCTCCTACGTTTGGGCACCTTTTACTGAATTTTAGTTCCACATTCGAGCTGAAAAAGTTCTCATCCAATCCAAGGCCGATTTATATATTCTGCGCATATATACAAACGCAAAGAATTTTAAAAATAATTGTCCACTTTAAAAAAAAAAAATTCCATTTCAATGGTTCATTACTAGGAGCTGCAAAGGTCAACTTTGGGGTATCCACAATGAATACAACACATTGAAGGGCACTTCTTAAAATTAATGATCCCGCATTGCGACCATTGATTTAAATAAGTGCTTTGAGCTTCTCTAGATGAATCTGTTGGCTTTAAGTAAAAGTATGCCCAAGTGGAGGATTCCTTTCATTATTTGCAGTTCTCCTAAGCTGGTCTGCTACAAACAGGAGTTATACATAGGAGTGTGACAACCCTATGGTCTCATTGGTAAAAAAAATTGCATAATTTTTCTCATGTCTTGTGTCAGCTGATGAGTCAAGCTTTGTCTATGTCTATGTCAGTCGAAAACCAACAGATACTTTGCCAAAACCTGATGCAATTGCACTGGGTGAGATAGCTACTGGAGAATAGGACTACAAGGCAAGACTGTTAAGGAATTATAGTAGTTAGCTTCTTGAAGGGATTGTCTGCTTTTGACATTCCCTTTTTTTAGAAGGGTTGCCCAACAATACTGTAAGGGTAGGTTCATACGGCTTATTTTGGAGCGCATTTCGCAGCATACTGCGCTTAATACGTGGGGAAATGCACCCTATAATTACAGTAATCCATAGCTCTCATAAAGAAATATGGATTACGCCTTTTCCACCCACACGTACAATACGATTGTATTGTACGCACGGGGAGATAAGTGACATGTCAATTATTCGCAGCTCTTGCGTGGCACGAGTAATGTATGTCTATGGGGTCGGCAGGCTGCCGGCACCCCCTGTGCCACGGGAGTACGCGCTGATCAGCATGAGCTCCCGAAGCACACAATGTATTGCGGCGCTTACTGTACGCACCGCAATACATCGTGTGAACATACCCTAAGGGTGCATCCCCACGGCACAGGACAAATACCGGTCGGTTTACCCGACCGGAATTTGCACTGTTTTCGTGCCGTGCACACGGCCGCAGGGGGCGGCTTTTCTCCGCGATTAGCTGAGAAAAGCCCTCCCCCTTCACTTAGACATGTTCATATTCCGCCCGAAAACCGGGCGGAAGAATGAACATGTTCAATGTTTGTCGGTCCGTCAGCAGTCTGAAAAAACGCCGGGCGGAAAACCCGCGCAGTGGGGACCGCTGTGCAGGTTTTCCATAGACGTCCATTTTCAAGTTTGTCAGCCGATTTGCAGACGATTTTCAAAACAAAAAAACATCTGAAAAACCAGCTGCAAACCCGTGCAGTGGGGACAAGGCCCTAGTAGATCACAGGGTGTCTCACTGCTGGGACTCTCAGTGATTACTTGTAATCTGTTGGGAAAACAAGTAAAATTATACAATTTCCCTGTAGTGCCTCCCCAGGAGAAAAGAAGAACTACACACTTCCCATTAAAAATTAATGCATTGCCCACATAAGAGTGGACCTGTTAGGTTTTCTAGAGCAAAAAAACTCTCTTTGTAGCTGAACAGAGGACCCCACTCATTAAATACAAGGGTATTGTAAAATTGGTTTTCTAAGCCAGGCAACCCCTTTAATGTCTATACAGTCGTGGTGAACTTAAGAAGGAATGTGGAGATCCAGTTCTCTCTTGTCCTTCATCGGATCACTTTGTCCCACAAACATTCTGTAACAAGATCAAGGTCTGGGGTTATGTTGTCCTAAAGGATCAAAGCTGAGCCCAGGTCCCTATAGTATCCTTTCTGCCACTTAATAGAATGAAATCCTATATCCCAGGTAAAAGGGTCAAGCTAACAATGTGCCGATAGATTTTTCATGTTGCGTATATTATTGGTATCATTTGAATTCTAGCTTATAAAATTCCATTTTAAGGCCGAGTCACTATCCTGAGGTCTTTGTGTCTCACACAAGTTCACCAAATTTCCAAACCAAGGTTCATACAATAAATTCAGCGCTTACTATTGAAAGACAGGTTCCCCTTGTGTTTAACATTTAACCTTCCAGTATTCATTAAGAGAAAGAGCGTTTAAATTCCCAATCCTCATGGGTCCAGCTGTACCTCTCGAATTTCTCCAAATAACTTGCAATCAATTAACTTTCACTTAAGAAAGTACTTTCATCTGCATAAAGCCAGAAACCTTCACCAACCATGGCCCTCATACATGCTAGGGAGCTCGTAATTGTAGTTGTGTCGGGGTAATTGCCATGTGACTGGGAACCACAGGGCATGTGATTTACTGCTGAATCCTGCATCTTACACAATAAAGATGGCATTTATACCGCATGGTATACTGTATTACCAAAGCCAAAACATTGATGGACTTGCTGCTTTTCCACTTCCCCAAAATGTTACCTTCCGTGCTTAGGAAAAAGTGTCATCTGGGCAACCCACCTCTTGCTTTCCACGCCCAATTGACTATAATTGCAAAGTCTCTCCATAGTTTACCACTAGCCAACCATGCCGACCCAAGCTTGGCGCGCATTTATTCATTTATGTTGAAATCAAAATACAGGGCATTTATTCTCAAAAAAGCCCATGTGACCCCAAAAAGATCATGGGAAATTGGTTACACCTTCTATTTGGGCTTTTCCTTTGTTTAAACGCCCTGGGAAAAGGGAGGTATGGGTGTGAAATGCGTAGTCCTTTTTAGCAAATTTTTTGTATCTTTTCGTTTCTTACATCCATCTTTAAAAATCCATTTGTAAAGTACTGGTGGTATGTAGCAATATTTCACCCGGGGGGGGAAAGGGAAAAATAAAAAATTTCTTGAATACTTTGGGGTCTATTTATTTCTAAAAAAAGCTGAGCCAATGTGAAGTCCACCATTTATTTACAGAAGTGATTATCCTTTGTGTCCGACGGTTTCACTGAAATTTAAAAGTAATTTGGAGGGTGCCCCCCTTTACACTTTGCTAAGCTCTGTTCCCCATTGGTGCAGCAGGGGCTGGATAAAGGGGGCAAGGCAGACAGCTACCTCGAAATCTTATTATGTCGTCACTAGTGTGAGGTTGTGTAAAATTTCGTTATCGATTCGATAGTCGATTCGGCATTATCATTTTTAGTCGTAGTAAAAAAAGATTTCGCCGGTTTGACCTTTTTTTTTAAAAAAAAAATTTCTATGGGAGGGGAAAAACACCTTCATTCTTACCCCCCAAAAGGGCTGGAAAAAGTGGGGTTTAAACATCCAATACAGTAAACTGGAACTTTGGCTACACTTTAGGAACCTTTTTAGGCAACAAGAGCCCAAAAAAAAAACCCTGCGGGGATATTATTTTCCCTTTCTTGTACCCCCGGCAGGGGAACCCTTTTAAAACCTGCAGGCCCCCAAAAATTTAAAAGTTCCAAAAGGGCAGTTTTTTTTGGGAACCTTTCTTTTTACTTGAATTGGAATTGACTACCCCTGTCCGGGGAAGCGCAGGGCCCCAAAAAACCCTGCATGCCCCAAACAAATTTTAAAAAGTTCCGAAGGCATTTATTATTTAAAAACCATTTTTTAAATTTGAACGGGACTTTTTTCCCTATCCCTGTCCTGGCCCGCAGTATGCCCCTTAAAAACCTTTGACCCACAGTTTAAAAGTGCGGGAAAAAAAGGAGTCTTACAACCCCATTTTAGGTAAAAGGAAACCATTAAATTACCCCTTTCCTGGGCCAAAAGGCAGGGCCCCCCAAAACTGCTGGCCCCAACCAGATTAAAAAGTGCCGGAAAAAAGGAGCTTTTTCAACCCCCTTTTTTTTGGGTTGAACTTTTTTGAAAACGGGGGGAATTTGGTGGACCCGGCGGGGGCCCCCGCAAGCTTTGATATTTTAAGCCCCCGCCAGGGAAGGGAAATTTCAAAGTACCCCCCGGGTTTTCCCAGACCCCGCCGCAAAGGGGGAGGGCCCCTTACTGCGGGTGAGGCTACCAGGTTGCCCCCCCTGACGGACTTGCTTGGATGGCAGCCGAGGTGCAGTGTGGTAAAAAGGGCTATTCCAAAGAATTTTTGAAATTACCCAGTTGGGGGCGGGGCAGAAGAAAGGTTTCGGGCAGGGGGGCAAGGTTTTCGGAGAGTCGAAAAAAGTTTGAAAGAGGTTGGAAAAGGGGTTGGGCGAGAAACACTTGGGAAACGTTTTTTCAAAGGCACGGGGAAAACATAGATCCAGCAAGGGGGGGTGATTGTGGCCGTGCCCTTTAAAATTTAAGGGGAAGCCGGGCCCAATTTACCCAAATTTTATCGGGGCCCGGGCCCCCTTTTAAACCCCCGGGAACGGGGGGGCTTTGGGAAAAAAGGGGGCACCGCGCCTCGGTGGGTTTTGGGCGGGGAAAGGCACCGGGCAAAGGTCGGGAGCCCCCAGCGGAGGGGAAACCCCCCGGTCCCCCCGCAGCCAGCGGGGGGCACCCGACCCCGGTGGGCGCCCGGGGGGGGGCCCAAAGGGGGCCCCTGTGGCCCGCGGGCCGGGGGAGAGGGGCAGGCCGCGACATTTCCCCCCCCCTTGGGCCCCCCCTTTTTTAGGTTTGAAGGAAACTTGGATCAGATCTGGGGTTCAGGAAAATTGGACCCCGGGGTTTTTTTTTTTTTTGGGGCCCGAACCCCCCGCCTATTACAAAAAATTTAAAAAAAAAAAAAAAAAAAAAAATTCGCTTACCTGCGATTTCAGCTAAAAATGTCCTTCCTTCAAAAAATTCAGGGGTTTTCTAGAAAGGAGACGGAGAGCGCCCCCTTGGGAGAACGGGGTTTCGGGACCAGGGTTTTGGAGGGGACGTAAAATTGCTTTTGGAAAATCCGGAAGATGGATTTGGAGAGTTTTTTGGAACGGGTTCAGTTGTCGAAAGTATCTGAAGGGTCCAAAAAACCCGGGGCCCCAATTTTTTTGCTGGGGTTTTTGGGAGGGTTTTTGTTTTAAAAAGAGACCCACTTTTATCCCTGGGGGGGAAAAGTTGGGGAAGGTTTTCCTTTGTCAGTTGGGTCTTCATGCGGGTTGAACCCTGGAGTAAGGCTTGTCGGGTTTCTCGCCAAAGACCCTGATATCCTGAACCTGGTTTTTCCAAGGCGGGAAAAAATCCGGGGGGAGGGGGCCAGGGGGAGGGGGGGGGGGGCCGGGGGGTGACGGCCATAGGGCCCCCAGGAAAGGAGAAACGGCCGTTGAGGCGGGAAGGGCCCGGAAAGATTTTATGGGGAAAATGGCCCCAAGGCAGAATTCGGGGCCGTTGTCTGCGTTGGACACAAAGTGCCGTAGATACTCCCCCCCGAAAACTGGTTTACCTCTCCCCCTGCCCCATTTGTCTGGGGGATGATTTTTCAGAAGAGAAAAAACCGCTTGATTTGTAACCCGGGGAAACCCGACAAGCCAGAACTTAGAGAAAAATTGGAAAGCCTTTGGGGCGGAGACGAAAGTTTGGGGTGGGAAAAAATGCAGGGAAAAATGGCTGGAAGAGTGTTCCCCCCAATTGGGGGAAGGGGAAGGGAGGCCAGGAAGCGGCAAAAAGTGGGACCCTCTTTTAAAAAACCGTCAGTGACCACCCCCGATGCCGAGTTTTTCCGAAGAAGGAGGGGGGGTCCTGATAAAGTCCCTTTCCTATGTGTGTCCATGGGGGATCTGGAAAAAAAAGGGGGGACTAAGGGGGACCCCGTGGGGTGTGGCGGGGGGACCTTTTTTTGGGCACATGTGGTGCGGGGGGAGTACGAAGTCCTTTTACGTCTTGGTGAAAGGGGGGCCACTTGTAGTGTCGCGAGATAGGACGGGGGGATTTCCCTAGCCCGGGGTGGCCCGGCCCGAAGTGAAACTATGCCCCCCAAACCCAAACCTCCTCCTGAGCGGGGGACGACGTAGATTCAAACCGGGGGGACCCTTCGGGAAAACCACAGGAGCCGGGTTGGGAAACAAACCGTTTGGCCCTATGGGGTGCTGTGACACCGGGTTTCCCCCCCGGGGAAAGTTGACGCAGGAAGAGGGCGTCCCCCTTTTGGGGGGGAAATTTTTTTTTTCGGCCCCCCGGGGGGAAAATGTTTCTTGAAATCAAAGCGCGAAAAAAAAAAAAGGACCCCGAAACCTGGCGGGGGGTTTTTTAAAGTGAGCTGTCTGGAGGTTTTTTGGAGACTTTTTATGGTCTTTTGGGAAAACGTCAAATGGGTGGCCCAGCTCCCCAAAGATTTCGTCACTTTCCCGGGCCAATTTTATGGCCAACAGTTCCCCGTTCCAATTTGGGGTAATTCATTTGCCGGGGGAGAAGGTCTTTGGAAAAAAAAAAAAAGCATGTGACGGTCTTGCTTTGGTCCCTTCTGGGGGCAGGACAGCCCCCGGGTCCCCCGGAAGAGGCTCCCCCTCTAGGAAGGGGCTCTCTGGATCAGGGGCCGGCCCCAAAATAGGTGTGAGGAGAACCCCTTTTCTTTAGTCGGGGAATGCTTCTTTTGGCCGGAAAGGAGGGCCCAAATTTTTCCCGGGGTTGCATTCTACGGGTAGGGGCCCCCGATGGAGGGCCCCCCAAAGGGAGAGAATGGGGAATGAACTGCCCGGGGTGTTTGGGGAATTTCCCAAGAAACGTTGAATCGCCCGGGGGACCCAAGGTCGTGGCCCTGGTGGATCGCGGGTGGGTTTGCTGGGGCCCTTGCCGCCCCCGTCGGAAACTATGTACCCCGGGTAAAAAGGGAAAGGTGGGGGGGTGGAACTGACACTTTTCCCCCGCTTGGCATACAGTCGATTGCCCCGCAAAGGGGTTGCCCGGGGGCCCCGGGGGGGTACTTGTAACCCCCATGGGTGGATTTCGGGGGAAAAAAATCAGGTGCGTTTCCCGTATTTCAAGGACGCAGGTTTTACAGCAAGTCTCGAAACACGTGTTTTTACGAAAAATCCCGAAATACGGCGGGGCGTTGGGATTGCCCAAAGGGCATAAGGACCCCAAAAAATGCCCGGGCCCGGGGTGTTGAAGCCGTTTTCCAAATCATCCTCTTCGCGATTCTGATGAGGTTTTTAGGGGGTCCTGTAGGTCTTTTTGGTAAAGCCTTGGCCCAGGAGGCAATTCAAATTTGCTCAGAGATCAGGGGTAGAAGGGGGGGTAGCAAATTTTACCCGTGAAACTTGTTTAAACCCTCTGTTTGTCAAAAACACGGGTGAAAATGAAAAACCCTTTTTTTTTCTGAAGAAGAAGGGAAACCAGCCCGGTGGGCGGAGGAGGACTTGCGAAAAAAAAACCCCTTTGACAAATTCTCCTGAAAATAGGGTGAATGCCTGGGTCTCGGGCAAGACAGGGGTAGGGCCCCACCCCCAGGGGGAATGGTTCCCGGGGAAAGGGGGTCGATTGGGGGAATTTTTAAAGGCCCAAGGGGCGGTAGCTTTCATTTTTTTTCCCAGAAAACCCTCCCAAAAATTTTGGGGACTCCGTGGCAGACCTTGTAGAGACTTGTGGGAGGGTGGGGAGGAAAAATGGGGGCAAAAGGGGTGGGGCCACCAAACAGAGTCCTTTGGGAAAAAATGTTCCCCCCAAAGCCTGGACTTCGGGGTGTTTTCCAATTTAAAACGTAGGGGGGGGAGTTGCAGCCGGGTGCCCCAACCCGGGGTCGCCCAAGACGCGGGGAGGAGGACATGAAAAAGGGGTTCTTTCCCTTTGTAGGACCCTACTTTGGGGGTCACCCGGGCCCGGGTTGATGAACAGAATGGAGTTTAATTTAGAAGCTCCTCACTGAGGATGAGATTTTGCAAAAGGGTATTTTCCAAAGGGGGGTTACTGGAAAAAGGGGAAAACGTGACACCCGGGGGCGTGAATAAAGTTTCCCGGGGGGAGGGGGTCCCGGAAAGGGAGAGACCCGGAAAAGATGACCCGCATCCCCGTTTTACTTATGGCAAACCCTCAGTCGTGGAGAGGAAGACTTGAGCCCTTGGGGCCCCTTCCCTTTGCCCCCTAGGTGCGAGCGGGTTTTACCGCTGAGGACGCTGCGGACCAAAATCCTACGGAAATGGGCGGATGGCGCCCGTATAGACAAAAATTTCCATCCCGGGGGCGGGGGCCGTTCCTCCTCGAAAGGTGGGCCCGGTCCCCCTTTCATGGGTTCCTTTGGTGGGAAACTGTGTAGGAGGAAGGGGGAGGCCTTTGGAAAAAGGGGGCCAACCGAGGTTTACGGGGGAGGTGTGCCCAGTCACGCTCCTGGCGGGCTCCTGTGTTCTCCGTGAAAAGCAGTCTATGGGGGTGGCCAAAATGGATAAATTCGCCAAATGATGGGAAAAGGGGCTCTGCCCCAAGTGCGTCCTTTTTTCTCTGCTCGAAAGGGCCCCTTCTTGAACGTGGCGCAGTGAAACGGCGTCGGTTTCCCCGGGCAGCTCGGAAAGGGTAAGGTGCGGAAACTGGCCGATACTCCCCCCGGAAAGGGGTCCCCTTGGGTAGGTTTAGTTGCGCGTCTCCCCGGAAGGGGGTCGGCAGGCTCCTCGGGAAAAAGCTGCGGGTTTTTGTGGGAAAACCGGGGGTCTGCCCGTCACAGGGTCTTTCCCGGGCCCAAAGAGGTGTCGCCCCGGCCAGGGCCCTTTTTGGGTTTTTAGGCTCCCCCACGAACGCCCCCTTCGCCTTTTCGTGGGAAAAAAGGATCGGCCCTCAGCTCCAGTGCGGGGGCAAGCGTTTAAAGATGCCTCTGCAGAGTTTTGAGTTTTTCCCCCTCAAAACTTGGATGGGGGAGAGGAAGAAAAAACTTTTGGACCCCACGTTTTCCAGCGGAACGGCAGAAGGAGATGGAAAACCCCTGGCGATGGGCAGGTTGTTTCTGTGGGGGCCAGGAAATTTTGGGAAATTTATTTGGGGGGACAGCTTTGGGAAAAAAATTGCGTGTTGTTGCCGGGGTTTTGGGGCTGTTGGGCAACCCAAAGTTGTGGTCGCTTTTGACTTGGCAGGGGCACCTTGGCGGGGGTCCATGGTGGAAATTAAATGTTTCCCGGGGGGGTTTGTGGGGGTCCCCTGGGAAACCCCCGCAACCGGTTTTTAGTTAAGCCAAGCCCCGCGGAAGGAATTTTAAATTTTCCCCGGGGTTTTACCGAGCCGCCGCAAAAGCAGGATGGGGTTGCTGGGGGTGTGAGGGGTACAAAGGGGTCCCCCTGACGGGACTTGCTTGCGATGGCGGGCCCAGGTGCAGCGTGTACAGGAAATCGTAGTCGAGAATCGTAGTGTGGGCAAGGGGAGTTTAAAGGGCGGGAGGGGGGCCCAAAGGGTTTGGAGTGGGAAAAAATTTGCAAGAGGTTTTGGTACCGGTTTTTTGGGGAGAATTTAATTAGGAAAAACCCTTTTTCTTAAAGGGACGAAGGAAAAAATAGTTCCCGCAAAAAAATTTATTTTTGGGCGTGACCTTAAATTTGAGGGGAAGGGGCCGGCCCAAATTTTGCCCAATTATGGGGCGTGGGCCTTTTTAAAACCCGGAAAGAGCCCCGGGGCCTTAGGAACGGGCACGCGCGCCTCGGCTGGGAGGGGGCGGCGGCAAAATGGCGAGGTCAGTTGGGGTCCCCCAGAGGGGGCGGAACCCCCGGGCCGGGCCCGCGGCCGCGGGGCCCCACCGACCCCGGTGGGGGTCCAGGGGGACGGCCCCGGGTGCGCCGCGGGAAAGCGGGACCCCGGGGGCGGGGCAGGGCCCCGTCAAACTGGACATTTTACCCATACCTGTCCCCATTCCCATATGACCATTAACCTTCTGACCCAACAGATTTTAAAAAAAGGGCCGGGAAAAAAGGAGTCTTTCAAACCAAGTTTTGTTGAAATGGACATTGGGCTATCCCCGTCTTGGACCCCCCCGCATGACCATCAAAACCCGTCTGACCTTCAGATTAAAAAAATGCTGAAGAAAAAAGGGAGATTTTTAAACCCCCATTTTTTTGTTTTAATTGGACATTGGGTTTTTAAACCCGTCCCGTTTCCCGCATGGGCCCGAAAAAACCCGAAAAGAACCAAGATTAAAAAGGGGCCGGGAAAGGAGTCTTTCAACCCCCTTTTTTGTTGGGAAAAGGGGCATTTACTTTCCCTTTTCTTGGACCCCCAGGGTGACCCCCAAAAACCCGCAAAGAACCCCAGATTTAAAAAAAACCGGGGAAAATAGTATTTGAACCCCCATTTTAGTTGAATGGACATTGACTATTACCTGTCCTTTACCACAGCATGGACCTGAAACCTGCATGAACCCACAGATTAAAGAAGTGCCAGAAAAAGGAGTCTTTCAACACCATTTTAATTGAATTTGGGACTTGGGATATCCCTGTCCTGGACGCAGCATGACCCTCAAACCTGCATGCCCCGCAGGTTGCATTAACCATTTGTGACAAGGGGGACCGCTGGTGGTCGCATGATCCTGCCCTAGAGGGTCAAGGGCCCGGGTAGCCCTTTCTGTAGATGCCCCAACCGAGGGAAACTGGGCTCGGGGGGGAAAAAAGCCACCTATTTTGTGTCGTGTCATTTTACTGTCACTTACGGTAGCGGCTAGAATAGCTGCTAGGCAGCTAGTTATGGGGTGGCTCTTCCGGGACAGCTTTAGTGTGGGTGGGTGGCTGTCCCGCTTTCCCAGGCCCCTGGGTTCCAGCCAGATATTGGAATCTCTGAAGGCCTATAAAACCCTAGTACTCCAGGTGATCGGGGGGCGTGGCCTGCTACCTGGCAGTTTGGCAGAAGTGGAGTAGAGGAGCTCGGGTCCCCCAGAGGCTTGAGGAAAGCCCCCAAAGTATACAGTGAGAATATTGTGGTATGGGGTGCTGTGTGGTAGGCACGACCTGAGTAGGGGAGGAACGGTTTATGAAAATCTAGTGGCTAGACGGCCTAGGTTTTTTATTTGTGTTATGTTTTTTTTGTATGCTTTTGGTGCAAATTTAAATGGCTGAAGCCAGGTTTAAACTGAAGTCTGTGTCAAAGTGCCATCCGTTTTACCAAAGACGGCGATTCCGGTGAGCGAAAACCCCCAGACCCGGGTTTTCAAGATGGCGGGCCGGACGAAGGTTGAGGCGTTTACAATTGGTGGAGGATGCTGTGGGCATTATTGCACTGACAGACAGAACTTGTGCAGGAGAATTTAAAGGGCGGGAGACTGACGGTTGTCCTCAGGGGGAGAGAGGGTGCCCAAACCTCTATTGCAAAGCCCGTGTTGGTATATTTTTTTTCCCTTGCCATAGGTAAGCCGGTGCTTTGCAGAAATGACGGCTGGGGAGGATATCGGCCTACCTTGCAGCCTTCGAGCAGTTTGCCATCCGCAAGAGACTCCCAGCAGACAAATGGGTAGATGTCCTGGGGCCGTATCTCACTGGCAAACCCCCAGAGAGTTATTGTGACTTGCCCCTAGAGGAAACCAGATACACAAAGGTAAAGGGGGAGGATTCTGGCATTCATGGGGTAACTCGGGAACGGGAGGGAGGCTGCTGCCCAAGTCCAGCAGAGGAAGCCAGTAGGATTTGCAGCCCCAAATCATGGAGTTCCAGATAGGTGGAGTCCCAGTTCTGGCTGACCTGGACAAGCACCAAGAGGATGCCAGTAAGGACCCGGGGAGTTGCGAGTGGGTGGGATCCCACGTGGAGGAGGTCTGGGCTGTCAGCAGAAAATCTCCAGAGTGCATCCCGAATAATACCGTTTCTGAAGGACCAACTAGGTGCTGGTGAGACTGTGACCATATCTTTTGGACCTGTTCTGGGAACTGTAGATCATCTGCTGGAGGTATGTGGGGAGTTGCAGGTGGAATTCATCCGGGGAAGAGAATTCCCACTTTTCGGGCCCAGTTGTGGGGGACTGAGAGTGTACCAGATGGAGCAAGGTAGCTTTTCTGGGAAAAGGGCCCCTACAAAGGCTGGGGTAAACGTCTGCCCAAAAACTGTTGCCAAGTGAGCCAAGCCCAAAAGAGCATTGAGCCTGTGTAATCTGGACTTGGACAGTCTTTTGGACTTGAGGGTTTGTAAATGGTCGGGAAATGGGGGTCTTTTGAAAAGGTCACTAATGAGTTAACTGGCCCTTAAAAGTAGCTCAGTTCCACTACCTGGGGAGGGGAGCTGGGTCCCAGAGTCAGCTCCCAAAAGCAGAAATAGCTGCTAAAGCGACTGCAGGTAAAGCTGGGTTAGCAGGGTGTTAGCTCGGGTTTGCGGCCCTTTTTGTGAACAAGCGGCTAAGAGTGCCAAAAGCAGAAGTGAGCAGCTCAGTTTGGCCCTTGGAGATCAGGGTATGTGTGAAATTAATGCTGTGAGTATACAGAGGATTTTGTGCCCCGAGCTGGAGGGCAATCCAGAGAAATGTGCTACCACTACATTTCCCAGGTGGAGTAATGGGGTTGCCCATAGAAAGAAGGTTCCCTCTGCATCTCCTGGCTGAAAAAACTTATGAGTATGAGTGCCAGGCAGCTGGGTTGGGAGTGTCTGGGGCCCATTCAGTAAATGTGTCTACCAGTGACCCCAGCGCAACTGTGTGTACTGATGGTTAGCCTGAAGGTCGCAGGTAATGCGGTGCCCAGTGCTTGATGACCACCCGTTCTGTCCAGTGTGAACGCGCGGTGTATGGCTGGAAGTTTGAGAATGTTTGCTCTCCAAACAGTGTGTGGGAGACTCGTTTAAATTTAGGGTGTGTCCAGCTCTTGGTGAGGTGTCTGCCGCCAGGGAATGAGGCCTCAGATACCTGTGTAAGGAAAATGTTAGGGCTGAGCTCTGTAGTACTACGGATTTTACTAGCTCAATGGTTGCTGTATTCCCAGTAACTTTTACTGCCATGGTCACCAAGACTGCGTGATGGAAGGAGGAGCTGCTGGACACCACAGAGGAGGGTGTATGCTTGAACCTGTGAGGGCAGGTGAGAGTGTTTGAAGTCTTCAATGGTAAAAATGTGGGCCCGGTTCTGAGTTAGCTACCAAATGTTCCTTAGAGACAAGGGGGAAAATACTTACAGTATCACAGAGGCGTTAGGTCCGGTGGTAGGTGATGACTTATATGTGAGTGCTTCGTCCCGCCAGATGTCTGCTGCCCTACTGGTGTTGAGAAGGTGACTGAATTGCCTAATGTGAACAACCAGCCAGGTCGGGGTTTGAGTTGGAGACCCAGAAGGAGGTTAGTCTGGCTGCCCTTGTGGTGACCAAGATATAAGAGTGTCCAGATACAAACTGACCGTTCTCCCTTAGAGATGGCTGTGGGGAATGTGAAGGAAACATCTCCACACATTGCTCCAAGGGTTGCTGCTAAATGGAGCAGGTGAAAGCTGTGCACAGGGGAATGTGTCCTCTGATATTGGTGAGGTCCTGGTTGCAGAGCAGACGCAGTTTGTGTCCCTGTAGTGCAATATAGGCCTCCAGGGCACCAAAACCGTTTTCACAAGTCCCGTACACGGTACAGGCTGTGAAACTCAGGTGAGTGCCGTGCCCCCTGTAGTACTGCAAAGTATTGCATGGAAAAAAAATGGAAACAGGCATGAAGGTGGTCTTCTCACTGCTGTAAGTCATGGGTATGGAGGGGACGAGCGAGTCCTCAGACCGTAGAAACTCCTGGTAAGGGGCTGAAGTAATCGGCAGGGCTTTCCTTGGTGTTGGAGTGTCTGTAGTAAACATGGGACCACTGACCCACAGGTTAAGGAGGACACAGAGGTACATTGTGTGCCACATGTCGGTCCTAAATGCAGTGGAGGTTACCATCCCCTGAGGGAGGTTCAGGGAGGTTGACCCGATTTCCCCTGAAAGGAACCAAAATGACAGCAAGTAGCAGAGGCAGAGCTTCAGGGTCCAGTGAAATGTGAAGCTGTATTGACTTGAAGAGACAGGAGATGGTCAGTGAGGACCAGAGGCCTGGTGATGAAGAGAAGTTTGGGTCTCTTTTTAATCCTGCAGACCAAGAGGTAGCAGGTTTGACTCAGGTGCGCCCTAGGGGGCCCTGGTGGATAGAGACCCTGAGAAGTGGGCTGTTCTTACAGCTTCTGTAACACTAGTATGGTTACTGAGACAAAACCCGGGGGCCTCTTGCTTATGCGAGACCCAAGATAGTGAAAACACTGCCCAGGGGGCACAATGACAAAGTAATTGGTGTGTGTAAGCAGCCTACAAGTCTGATTGCGCTGGTAGTAGAGTTGTCAATAGTAACCGAGTGAATGTCAGCATGGGGCTGTGGGTGGGTGACATTCTTGGTGCAGAGCGTGCATGGATGGGGGCCACCTGTAAAAAGTGGCTATGACCAGTCTGTTGCCCCTTTAGAGTGAATGCATGGGATAAGCCTACAGTTATGTACGTGACCAATGTTATCTCTGCCCCTAAGGATGTAGGGAAGACGTTGCCCCAAAATATGAGCTTTGACCCCGGAGGGAGACTGGGCAATGTGAGAAAGCCCTACGGGCTTTTCAGAGGGGGGGGGATATGTGACAAGGCGACCGCTGGTAGTCGCATGATCCTGCCACTAGAGGGTCTATGGCCGGAGGACCTTTGTAGATGCGCCACCGAGGAACTGGGCTTGGTGGGGAAAGCCACCTATTTTGTGTCAGTGTCATATTACTGTCACTTACGGAGCGGTAGATAGCTGCAAGGGCAGTAGTTATGGGGTGGCTCTTCCGGGACAGCTTTTAGTGTCGGGTGGGTGGCTGGGCCCGCATTCCAGGTCCTGGGTTCCAGCCCAGATATTGGACATCTCTGGAGGCCTATAAAAGCCTAGTCTCAGGTGATCTGGGGGCGTGGCCTGCTACGGCAGTGTAGCAGAAGTGGAGCTAGAGGAGCTCGGGTCCCCAGAGGCTTGAGGGGAAAACCACAAAGTATACAGTGAGAATACTGTGGGATGGGGTGCTGTGTGGTTGGCACAGACCCTGAGTAGAGAGGACGGTTTATGTAAATCTAGTGGCTAGACGGCCTAGGATTTTATTTGTGTTTTTGTTTGTTTTGTATGCTTTTCGGTGCTTAATAAAATTTGGGTGAAGCCAGGATAAATGAAGCCTGTGTCAAAGTGCCCATCCATTTTACCAAAGCGGCAATTCGTGAGCGAAAACCTGCAGAGCCGGTACAAGATGGCGGCCGGACGAAGGAGAGGCGCTACACATTGTAGAACAGATTGGCGAGGCTGTTCGTTACTGACATTCCCAGGGCACCGACCCAGCGATGACAGGCCAGATGGTCCTGCAACCGACGATCTGCTGGCTTGCGTGTTGTCGCCAGCACTGGAAGGAGCACCTTCTCTCGTACCTCTACCTCCCTGTCCTACACCCCTCTTTGCTCGCTTACCACCTGCATTTCGTTCAATGTTCAGAAAGATAAAAATTTAAAAAGGTATGGAAGAGTTTTTGACAGTCTCTTATTGAAAGACGGCAAATCACAGCTATTCTTAAATCTCTCTAATTTCCCACAGCCAACTAGGATTAGAAACAGAATTGTTTCTATCGAATACCTGTGAAATGTGGTCTGGTAGACGAACCGTTACACAAAATCAACAGTGCTCTTTCTTCAGTCCAAAGGATTTACGACTGCCCAGTAGGACTAGGAATTGATAGTTTTCAACAAACTATCATACAAGTGAGCTATCTCGCCAAACTGAGATTCAACGAGCGCAATAAAACTATTCAAAAGTTACATGGATGAGAAATTGCGTTTTTTGCAGCAATGACACACGAGAACAGTTTCCAGAAAATTTCTGTATCCAAATTTAAGTACAAGGTGGCTCTTTGAAAAAAAACTGGGCTGCACCAAAGTGAAATACAGCTATTTAAAAGTTATACGGAGAAGAAAAGATGGTTTTTTCACCAATGAAATACACCAACAGTTACTAGAAAATTTCTGTATCCTAATGTAAGTACAAGGCGGCTCTTTGAACAAAACTGGGCTGCACAAAATAAAAGGTACAATTTCAGGTGCGAAGTGTGCTGGCCAAAAAGTGGTTAAAAAAATGTCATTTCAATGCAGGTTCAAAGCAGAGTCTGGGCTGCACAATATACACCCTCCTTTCCAAAGCATGTCTGTCCAGCCGCCCCCCCCCCCCCCCCCGCCCCCTCCTTCCCTGCGGCTGTACTGCGCTAGATGCTTCTTTAAAAGTCTCTGTCTAACTAACTAAGAACTGAAATTCTCTAATCTACCTATGTTATAATATTCACAGCTAAAAGCATAGTTGTCTGTATAAATAAAGAGAAGAACTGAGTCTCTGAGCTGAGCTGTACTGAGAGAGACCTAGCACACGTCCTGCTCTAGTGAGATACACTGAAACACAGATGATGAACAGGAAACGCTGTTCTATGCAAACGAGGTCATGTGATTTTTTCCAGCCAAAGACAACCATACACATCACAGTCATGACGTCGCACACCCAGCTCACCCTGCCTTATGCTCTAAGCAGATTTGCTGACCGCCAAAATGACAGGAAGTGACGAAAATGGCGCGATAGTAATAGATTATCTGCAGATTCTCACCTAAAATATTGCGTGATCGAAAAATTTCAGCCTAAAAATCGTGCCAATTTCAACTTTGTCGATTATAATCGCTCATCCCTATCAGTCACCTGTGCCTAGATGGAATAATACTAAACTAGAACCACAATCTTCATCTATTACCTTTTGATAATTCTCCAGGAGCTGATAATTCACTTGCAGCCGTGTCTTTCCATCTTAAAACGAATAACATCTACATAATTACACCACTCTGACAAGACAGTACAGGACAGCAATGTATCTGCCTATGTACTGCATGCATGTTACCATTGCTGGGGCTGCCTGCCATCGAGTTATACACAAACCAGATGTACAGTGGATACAGGAAAGTATTCAGACCCTTTTAAATTTTTCACTCTTTCTTTCATTGCAGCCATTTGGTAAGATCCAAAAAGTTTTTTTTTTTTTGCTCATTAATGTACACACTGCCCCCCCCTCCATCTTGAAAGAAAAAAAAAACAGAAATGTAGATATTTTTGCAAATTTATTAAACAATAAAAAATGAAATATCACATGGTCTTAAGTATTCAGCCCCTTTGCTCAGTATTGAGTAGAAGCCCCTTTTCAGCTAGTACAGCCGTGAGTCTTCTTGGGAATGATGCAACAAGTTTCTCATACCTGGATTTGGGGATCCTCTGCCATTCTTCCTTGCAGATCTTCTCCAGTTCCCTCAGGTTGGATGGTGGACGTTGGTGGAAGCCCTTTTCAAGTCTCTCCAGAGATGCTCTATTGGGTTTAGGTCAGGGCTCTGGCTGGGCCAGTCAAGAATGGGCACAGAGTTGTTTTGAAGCCGCTGCTCTGTTATTTTAGCTGTGTGCTTAGGGCCATTGTCTTGTTGGAAGATGAACCCTCGTCCAATTCTGAGGTCTAGAGCGTCTGAAAAAGGTTTTCATCCAGGATATCTCTGTACTTGGCCACATTCAGCTTTCCTTCAATTGCAACCAGTTGTCCTGTCCCTGTCCCCATAGCATGATGCTGCCACCACTATGTGTCGATGTTGGGATTGTATTGGGCGGGTGATGAGCAGTGCCTCAAAAAAGGTTCCAAAAGAGGCTGAAGCATTGCTTGGAGATGTGGGTAAATAAAGCTTTTTGAATATTCGACTTTTGGATGTGCTGCTTCCTCTTTGGACTTGGTGATACCTTATAGACAGAGGCATAACTTACAGCTCCTTGGCCGCGATACAAAATCTATAAAATGGACTCCACCTACCATGTGCCATTTATAATATTGGAGTTGTCTTATGTGGCAGAGAGACCTTTGAGCCTCCTCAGGATCCCTGGCCCACTAGCAACTGCTACCTCTGCACCTCCTAAAGGTATGCCTATGATTATAGGTGTTAAATCTGCACCCTTAAAGCATGCACTCCACTATTATTTATTGCTTGTTTTCCGATTGGTGAAACTGTTTCATTTTTGTTATTTATAAAAAATAAGTCCGCATACACCAACTAGTTCTCTTCAATGAAAATGAGCACTCTCCCTTAACTGGTTCTTCTCACCATGCAGTTTCACAGAGCCACAGTCAGCTTCAGATTCACACTTTCTGGTCAGGTTGTGGGTGGTACTACAGCAATCATTTGCATATCATGACTTTTGAATAGATCAACATGACTTCTGGAGATTTATAATCTGTAGTGCACAAAGCTACAGAGCTCTAAGGGCGACATGTATGAAGATCGGCGCGTCGGAGCGCCCGTTTTCACTGGATTTTTAGTGAAAGCTGCGCTCATACATGCGGTGTAAAGTTCCCTGTGCCTCGCCAGTGTGTGAGGCGCAGTGCGGAACTTAGGCGCAGAAGGACTGCGCCTAACATGTATTCCGTTTCGGGACAGGCTGGAAAACAGCGAGAAATCATTAAAAATGTTAGTGAATCGCAAAACGAGTTGTCTTTTAAATGAATGAATGAAGTGAAAAATCAAAGTTGAATCAAATACTTTGCAATGTATAGAAAAAGTTGATCATTTAAAATCAAAGCAAATATATATAAGCTCTCCAAAGAAAGAAATAATAGCTAGAACAGGTCTTAAAAAATAGAGATGTCATGGGGGCTGGCACAGGTGCCGTGGCTCCCCGCGGCCACCCCCCTGCCCGCAGGGGGTCCGGCGCTGGTGCCGTGGCTACCCGCGACCATTCCCTGCCACCCGAGGTCCGGCGCCTAGCCACTTACCCGTCCACGCTCCGATGTATGCTGCTCCTGCCTGTCCCGGCCGCCGCGCGCGTTTCCCGCTCCTAGGCGCGCGCGCGATGGCTGGTCTGGATTTAAAAGGCCAGTACTGGATTTAAAGGGTCAATTGCCGGCTGCTGGTCCTATATAAGGAATACGCCCCCAGCACTCTCTGCCAGATTGTTGGTGTGCGTTTGCCTAGTTTAAAGTGTTGGAAAGTCCTTTTTGATTACTCGTGTACCAGTCCGTTACGCTACGTTTCCTGACCTTGCCTGTTTGCCGCCTGCCCTGTCCGTCTGCCCGTCATAAATACGTCCGGATTTCCCATTGGTAGCCATTCTAAGCTACTTGTTCCTTATTTTAGGCTCAGTTGGTGATGTATTTACGGACGTAAATACGTCTGTAAATATGTCCAGAACTAAGCCCTGGCAACATAGAAATCCTGCTTGGAGAACCACGGGTCCCAGCCAGACCTGTGCTGTGCTGGCTCTTGCTGTACATACAAAATAGAATAAAATGTGAATGAAGAACAAATACATCTTCATTTTTTATTAAAACAATAGACCCAAATTAACATCTGTACAACATCTGCATTGGCTTGTGTGATGTTAAATTAGTGTAATTTCCACGGACTTTGGAATACATTTTTTTCTTTGAAGCTAATATATATATTGTCATTAATGTTATTGTAAAATTGTATTAATACATTGATTTAATTGTTCCAGCACTTGGATATGTCTGTTTATTAAGTAATTAATTTCAATGACAAATCCATTTTATTCTTCATACTGTGTAATATATATCCGAAGCAAAATCCGTTCCGGAATTACATTGTAAATACATGCCACAAAGTGTGGCACGTATTTGCAATGTAATTCCGGAACGGATTTCGCGTCGGAAATAAGAATAAAATGGATTTGTCATTGAAATGAATTACTTAATAAACAGACATATCCAAGTGCTGGAACAATTAAATCAATGTATTAATACATTTTTTACAATAACATTAATGACAATATATATATATTAGCTTCAAAGAAAAAAATATCCACTACAAAATGTATCCAAAATCCATGGAAGTTACACTAATTTAACATCAAATCAGCCAATGCAGATGTTGTCCAGATGTTTTATTAAACATTTTCCATAACAACAATTTTAGATGTATTTGGGCTGCTTTGAAGTTTAATGCAATTCAGTATATACGACAAAAGGCTTGCTGGGACCTGTTGTCTTCCAAGCAGGATTTCTTGCTTAATTATTTATTCTTCTTGACAAATCATTTATTTTAGTAGTGTACTGCTGCAAGTGTAGAACTATAGCACATAACAAGAATTCTGCGCTCCACTTCGACTTCTCCACTCAGATAGACCACATTCAACTAGGTCTGCCTGTCGGAGCTGTAAAGCGCTGGAATGCGCCTCACTTTGCCGACCCACAATCATACATGCCTTGGAGTTTTCAAATTTGCCGCGTCCAACCCCAGAACGCCCACGGCGCGCCCATTGCACACCCCTTCATGTTAGGTGCCTCCGAAAGTGGCGAAGGTTGTGCCTAACAACGCATCCCTGCGTCTGACAGGGGATTCGGCACGGCGAGGCGCAGTTTTCGCCAGGCGCAACTCCCGATCATACATGTCGCCCTAAATGTTAAAACTTGTCAATAACATAAATAGACAAGCTCCTGTGCTAGAGATAAGTCTTAGCAGGGAGTGACTCACCATGATCGGTGAGGGCAGTTGGAGCAATCACATAAAAGAAAAAACAGAGAGAGGTAGTCTGTAACCAAGAGAAACTTGTGTACCGTAGCAGTAGATAAAATTCTATTTACAGTATATCACAAAAGAGAGTACACCCCTCAGATTTTTGTAAATGGCTCCAGACCTAAACCCTATAGAGCATATGTAGGGCCTCCTCAAACAGAAGGTGGAGGAGCACAAGGTCTCTAACATCCACCAGCTCCGTGATGTCGCCATGGAGGAGGGAAGAGGATTCCAGGGGCTGCAACCTGTGAGGCTCTAGTGACCTCCATGCCCAAGAGAGTTAAGGCAGTGCTGGAAAATAATGGTGGCCACACAAAATATTGACACTTTGGGCACAATTTGTCCATTTTCTCTTAGGGGTGTACTCACTTTTGTTGTCACTTAGGGGTGTACTCACTTTTGTTGCCAGTGGTTTAGACATTGATGTCTATGTGTTGAGTTATTTTGAGGGCACACCAAATGTACACTATTATACAAGCTGTACACTGATTACTTTACATTGTATCAAAGTGTCATAACGTCAGTGATGTCCAATCAAAAGATATAACACAATATTTACAAAAATATGAGGGGTGTACTCACTTTTGTGACATACTGTATCTCCTAAACAAAGCAAAATCAAGACAGCAATGTATTTATAGCTTTTCCCTACAAGTTAAAAGCTAATCATTGTGGTGAGAAAACCCTTTTACATTTCTCCATCTCTTCTCTGCCAGAAAGCAGCAGTAAATGGCGATCAGCGTGATTGGCAGTACATGATGACCAATAAGTATTCGGTTTTTCAAATACATAAGGGAGCTACTTCATGAGGACTTTCATCTCTCTTCACTTGTAAACTTTACAGCATACTTTTCCCATTGTCAGTAGCCTCTGCCCCCTGCCCACTCTGACAGCTACAATTACAAGCACCAATCCAGTCTATTAACCCAAAAGATGCCCAATGTTAAATGCACCTATGCCAGGGCTGTGGTAAAGCTGTACGACCCGGCAGGGTATGGCACACATCTGAGACAACTGACAGGATGGATTATTACACACCGGACATGATAGCTGTTGACGTGAAGGGCTCTAATCCTGCTGTAATGAATATTTGCCCTGCAGCAAACAAGGAACCTGATCTATGGACGACCACATTTTTTGTCTTCCAATGATTTGGGGATAGATATTTCTTACCTATAAAAACTGAAATATTATCTGTACCTCAGAGTCTATTCTCAGCATCATAGATCACACACGAAAACAAACTGTCAGAAGGTAAATCAAAGAGGATGAAGCAGCTGAAGATATGTGAACTGCATGGAATATGACTTAAAGGGGTGTTCCCACCATACACATTGATGGCATATCAATCGAATATGTCTTCAAAGTCTGATCGGTTCAGGTCCCACCTCTGGGATCTGCACCTGTCTCAGTAACCGGCCCCTGAAAGTGTTGGCTCAGGATGGAGATCCAGTCGCGCTTGTTAACAACTATCCATCCTTTTCGATGGGGGCTCCCGGTACAGGAGAGCAGTGTGTTCAACTACGTTCAGAACTTGCATAGAACAGAATGGAGAGTCGTACACAAGTGCAATTGGCTCTCCATGCTGAGCCAACACTTTAAAGGGCCCATTCCCAAGATAGGTAGGAGTCTCAGAGGTGGGACCAGAATCTATCAGGATTTGATGGTGTATCCTATCGATATGCTATCAAACTCCATGGTGGGAACCACTTTAAGTTATAGGTTCACCAGGAAATGTTATAAGGGAATCACTAATGCAATTCCCTAATATGTGATCCCATAATTGACCAGTGTAGATTCCCCAGTATGTTTTATTAAAATGTATTGATTGATCACTATCAAAGGAGTAACTTGGAGCTATTGGTCCCCAATGCAAAAAGTCAAATAGGGCCCCACCTATCATGTGCAATTTTGTAATACTGGTAACTTTTTATTTTAAAGATGGCTTGGGACCCCCTCAGGCAGCAGGGATGCTGTAGAGACTTCTACCTCGGCACACTTTATAGCTAGGCCTTTCTGATTACTACCTTCCCATATACTACACATAGCTATGGAGTTGAAGGGGACAACTGCACTATAAATGCTCTCCAGAGTGCCTCCATCACAGCGTCAGATACCCCTACCATCTGAGCTTCCATAGATGCCCCCATAATAGTCACCAATACTGCTACCCCCTAGAGTAGGGGTATTTGAGGCTGTAACAAGGGCATCCATGGGCATTATGGAGGTAATCGTATCAGAGGCTATTACGGGGGCATCTACAAGAGCTTTGAGGGTAAGGAGTATTGGTGGCTATTACGGGCCCTCTATGGGAGCTTCAATGGTTAGGAGTATTGGTGGCTACTATGGGGTCATCTATGGAAGTTTCAGGGGTTAGGAGTATTGGAGACTATTATGGGGCATCTATGGAAGCTCAGATGGCATGGGTAGCTAAGGCTGTGATTGTAGGGGTATCTGAGGCACTCTGGAGAGCATTAGTAGTCCTATATAGTAGTATCTATGATTAAGGGCATCTCAGACTAGGTAGGACTCTTGGTATATTTGTGCTGGATCCTATGTGCAGAGATGTGATTGCGGCTCCTGTACAGTTCTTGGCTTTTGTCTCTGGTCACTATCATAATGCAGATCTGTTTATAGACAGTTAATATCACATCCAGACATTCGTAGCCCCCACTAATCTCATGCTACACCAGATCTCCTCTTCCTGAGTGCCAGGCATGCTGTCTTCATTCCAGGCTTTCATTTGTCTGATGCCAGTGTCTATATTCGGGACTTGTTAATGACACCCGGGCCTGACCTCCTGTGCGGCACACTCATGGCATACGTTGCAGGGTGTCCTGAGTAAACTTTGCTTGTGTGTTCAGCCGTTACTGGTATGTGCAGAATTACACAGCTTTTCTTTGTCCTTGACCTCTTAAACCATTAAGGCCAATTAGGAGGGGACACGATTGGATAGTATTACAAAGAGAAGCCCTGCTTGTTGGACACCATGTGATTACATTCACACCTTTTATGTTCTTTTCATACAATTATGTATACATTTCAATTGTATACATTAAATATGAATACATGAATGCGGCATTGCAATGGGCATCAGAATATCGCTGACTTTTGTAAGGTCCACTTAAAGGGGATGTATCGCTTCCTTACTTCGGCTCATTCACACTGCTCTGAGCTTCTCAGCTCTGTGAATGCAGGGGCGTTTATTCCCCTCCCAGCTGGATGACCTCATCCCCCCTTCACTGCTGGCCTGAGACTCCCCCCCCCCCCTCCCCTCCGAGTCCACATATCACTGTGTCTCTCCCTATCAGTCTTTTATTTTAGAAGAGCTGTATACATACCACAGGCTGCATTCAATCTAATCTGAGCACTGATCTCTCACAGCTGGAGATGTATTACAGCTTTCTAAGAACAGCACAGATCTGCGTGTATGCAGGAGAGTTAGGCACAGGGTCAAAACTGTCATGTTTTCTCATTGTACAATCTGCTGAAGTCTGTTTCTGCTAGGTGTGGAGACAGAAAAATGCTACGGCCACTAACTCTGAGTCAGAGACACAGCTCCGTGAATCGACCCAGGGGCTGTACAGAATGTAAATGAGCTCTCAGCTAGTGAATTGCAAGGAGGAGGGATCCGGAGGGATTAGACCCACACTGGATATCAGTGTAAATAAAAACACAAGATAAGGGACACTGTGAGAACAAGACAGCTTTGCTAATGACATCCAATTGCAAAATTGCTTGTTTTCACTGTCCCCTTATTCTGAAGACCATTTAATGAAACGATAACACCCCTTTAATGTATATAAATCATCAGTCAAAAAGTTACCAAAATGTTCTTACTTTTAACCCGTAAAATTAACACCTTAAAGGGGTTGTCCACCACTAATTGACTGTGATAATCATGTGTCTCTGCCTCTTCCTGCACTCCACCCACCTACACAGGTGTCATTTATCAGATCAGGTAATAGCTGGAATCTTCTCTCCCTGAAATGTGGAGGTCTGAACAGACACCAAGAGAGGTAACATATAGTGTAGGTTCCCACCTGAATTGGGGTCACCTTGCTGCGGTAGGTGGGCATTTATAGTTTTATCAAAAATGTGCACTAAGACCTCAAAATTTTCATATATTCCATAGTAGCAGAAACGCTTTTCCCAAAAATTATTTTGTCCTCTTTGACCGTTTTTAGTGCCTATAGAGTGCTGCTGATATTGTGTTGTGTTTGCATTGCTTTTGACTGCCACAACAGTGTGCACCTATACGTTTATTCTTCAAAATGGTTGTGCTGACCAGATTTTGTTTCTTGATTGACTGTGACAATCATGTGCTTCTGCCTGTCATCATTGTTTGGACAGCTAACTTCAGCGTCTCCAGTGGCAATGTCCACAATCAGAAGAAGAAAAGAGAAGACCAGTGGGATGTGAGGACAATGCAGCGCTGGAATGTGGTGAGGGGAGAAGGGAGTATAAAGCATTTTTTTTTTTTTTTTTTTAAATTGGCACTAGTAGCAGAAAAATTTTAAAGAAAGGAGGTGGACAGGTCAAACCCAATTCCTCAGGTTCAGCCGGGGAAATACTGCTCTGCACCCATTCTCCATCTGTAAACAGACTGTGATATATCTTCTTGTAATTGCATCTTAAACATTGTTGTTATCATTGTACACACAGGACATATCATCATCAAGGTCTAATAGAATATAGAAATAGACCCTAGGTATGGGCTCCAGAGTCATTTCCAAATGAGACTGTCCTGTATGGGATCTTTGAGTCAAATTATTGTTCCAAAACCAGGGCCAGATCCATTGGTTCTATAATGAGCCAGTCTGACCCACAGCATGATGTATACCTAAAATATATAAAAATCATATACAGATATAGTAAAGAGAGGTTTGCATAAAACAAACCAGCTCCTATGCCTGTAAATTAGCCTTCTGGAGTATATTTTGGACCTATATGTGGAGTCTGTACTTCCCAGGCATCAGCGCATTGGTCTTCACCTTTGGAAAGGTAGCATGCAATGTTCCTTCAGGTAGTATTTTAATTTAACATCTCCTATAATGAAATAAATAAAATAATACATTGAATAAGAATAAAATATCGCAATGTAAGGTTTCAGCTCAATACAATGCAAATTCTTCTGTTATGACTTGGTTGTCTGCGTCATGCAGGGTGATTGATAGTTGGAGACTGAGCTAGACCAGAGGAACATTGACATTATAATTGTCAGCTGTCCGGCTACAAAGACAAAATAGAGACTACAAAGCCTAAATATGTAAACCAACACCATGCAAACAATGAAGCCATGAACCCTCTGAGCCAAGGACAGTGATCAGCTAGGGATTGACGGTGATGACTGGACTGATCTCTGGAAACATAATGCATTGTATAGAGCGTATGGAGGCCTAATTTTAATGATAGAATAAAAATAACACAAGACCACCCCTTAAGGCCCACCGTATAATGAAAGAACAAATTTACAGAACAGTCTGTGAGATGAAAGCAGCAGGAAACACGGAAACGCTGCTTTGAAATATCACACCGTATACTCAAGTTCTAATTCCCCAAAAATGTACTTTATTAATAGAACATAGGGATATAACATTATCCAGCATTGACAGGCTGTAGACGATAAGACAGTCTGCAGCTGTGTCTGGAACACCAGCGGGCAGCCCTGGCACTCCAGCCAATTCTGGACCTGTTGTTTTTACGATCAGTGAGAGTCCCAGATCTCCACTGATGACACATTGATGGTGTATCCCAAAGAAAACCTCTCAGAGGGTTCAAGAAGATGAGATTTGCTGTGCTGTCTGACAGAGTCCTTCATCTTAATTTGTTGTCCCTGTGACAAGTGGGAACCAGCTAATCAGCTGCAAATGTTTTCTCCCTCCATTATCACAACAGGGACTGAAAGACCAGTGTTGCGCTTCAGATTCAGGTCACAGCTTAATTCACCAGAAGAAAAGCAAAAAAGGGACTTAACACCCATAATTTATAAAAATAATATAACTTTATTCAAAATATATATAAAAATTATGTAGCAAAACATGAAAAAGACAACAACTAACAATTAGCCATTAGCAGGGATATAAGCCCATAGAGTAAACAAGAACAAAAAAACAAAGAGTTCTTGTAACATCATATATAAATAGATACATGCATATTTCATCAATAAATAGAACGAATATAATCAGTCTATATCATAAAGTTAGTATCAAAAATACATGATCATAAAAGATTTATTTACCCATTATAGAGTCTGTTATAGCAGCTTATCCCTGCACCCCAACGTGCGTTTCGCCTCTGCTTCATCATGACCTGTAAAATTCTTATGTCCTTTTTGACCATTTTTTAGTGCCTATAGAGTGCTGCTGATATTCTACTTCCATCTAGTCCTTTCGTTCGTATTAGATTTCTTTGTGAGCAGGTTAATATGCCATCACCTCAAGCAACTTTCAGGGTAGATGAGCTGATCCGGTCATGCACCAGGAGCTTGTTAGTGAAGTAGTTCTTGCTAGTCTCTATAAAGCTCCTTCAAGTAGGCAGCCAGGAAGCAATTGTAGCTTAGGAACAATTATTATGGACATCTTAGATAGGATCAGGGGCTCTGACTGGCAACTTAAAGGGATTGTTTCACTATGAGGATTGCTTTTTATGTTAAAGATCTTGCAAAAACAAGTCACTTTGTAATATGTGTCCATTAACAGTGTTCTACCAATAGATATCCCCTCTTGTATGAGCTGCATCAGCTCCTCAGGTCGCTATAGCTACAGACCTGTTCAGTCTCTCATGATAGGCTGCCAGCGCTGTTCGCTATAGCTACAGACCTGTAACTGCAGCCTAGTAGAAGCCAGTAAACAAGACCTTGAATTCTAAATGAAATCAAGAGAACAGGACTGAGGTAAGATGAATCAATGTAGTGAGACAACCCCTTTAAAGAGGTGTTCTCACCATGCTGTTTCACAGAGCCTGCTCTTCACAGCCAGTTTCAGGCTCCCACTTCATTTTCAGGCTGTGGGCAACTCTACAGCAGGGACTGACATTTCAGCTCTGCTATTCCTAGTTGAGCTTGTTAAAGAGATATTGGTAACAGAGGGTGTTAACAGCAGGGCAGAAGGCTTCAGAGTTCGAGCAGATTAAAGTTTGGGAGCTGGACTTCTGCTCTCTCCCTCTTTTCCCTATTGGGTCTTCCCAATAGAGATAGGAGTTGCTTTTTAGTAAGAAAGATAAACAAGCTCCTGTGCTGCTGATAAAAAAAACAGCAGGGAGTGATGTCACCATCACAGCCATGGTCAGTAAGCTAGGGAAGCTTGTGTACACAAGCAGGAGATAAGAACTGCTCTATCTGTGAAACAAAGCACAATTAGAACAGCAATGTATTGGGTAATTATCTTTATTTACCTTTGCATACATGCTTAAGGCTAATCAATGCGTTAACAATAGCCCCTTAATCTAAGCCAGCTATGGCCCACATAATGTACCTAGGTCACCATCTCAATCAAACCATATACATCGAACATGGACCCTGATAAATTTGTGACATGATGAGCTATAACCTGGTTAGATGAGTCTATGGTGATATGAAATGTGATTTGCTGCCATTTATGGTTCATGTTACATAGAGTGTGAATTATCCCATTATCTCTATTATGGATAAGACTAATGATAACACTGGGGAACAAAAAAAAAATTGCTTTTTTTGGTGCCTATAAACTTTTACCTTATCCTGGGTATCTGAGCGCTGCTGAGTCCAAAAATTCCATCCATTTTGTTCTATCCGCTCTAGTTTATGAGATGTTGATTACACGACTCTACATTGTTCTTGTGATTATTTTGTCTATAAATATTAAGTGGAGATGAATAGAATTGGATTTGCTCTGCACATTCCTGTTTTTATTTGCTTGTGTTCTTTAAATGTTCTAGAATTTATGTATTTTCAGTTTTACATGAATTTCCAACAATTTCCAATTGTGTGACCAGTACTTTCAGCAGCAGATACTTGGTAAGAGGGCAATGCCGGGTCTCCAAAACTAGAGCTGATAGAGAAAAACGGGTGTTATTTTCAGAATCAGCACCTCAAAAATACTCAAACATGGTTCCAACCTTTAAGGCACCAAAATGAGTGTTCCCCAATGTAATCTTCTGTGGAAAAGTGAAGAGCCTCCTTTCTCTTTACCGAGCTACGGCCGGATACAATTCTATACACTGACTCCATATGTGACTAATGTGAGAAAGGTCTTATTGTGGATCGAAAGCGTTTAAAGGGGTTGTCTCACTACAAGGATTGCTTTCTATGTTAAAGATCTTGCAAAAACAAGTCACTTTGCAATATGTGTTCATTAACAGTGTCCTACCTATTCCTAGATATCCCCTCTTGTATGGGCTGCATCAGCTAATCAGGTCGCTATAGCTACAGACCTGTTCTCTCTCTCCTGATAGGCTTCCAGCACTGGTTGCTATAACTACAGACCTGTTCGATCTCTACTGATAGGATGCCAGCACTGGTTGCTATAGCTACAGACCTGTTCAATCTCTTCTGATAGGTTGCCAGTGCTGGTCACTATAGCTACAGACCTGCTGTTCTCAGCAGCTCATCACTACAGGCCAGTAGTAGCCTGTAAAGCCAGTAAACACGTCCCTGAATTCAAAACTGAAACCGATAAAACAGGACCGAAGTAAGATGAATTGATGAAGTGAGAGAACCCCTTTAAGAAAAGTTGCTGTGAAGTTGTTTGTTCACCAATATGATTTAAGTGCAGTTGATTACATTGTATTGGAAAAGTGAAGAGCGGCAACTGAGAGACGATAACAAGAGATGCAAACAATAACTTCACCGTCTAGATACATTTATGGCAACAATAAAGCAGTTACGTGATATCATTATATCCATATAAACTACAGGCAGACAACTCATAAACCTTATCCCTCCTGTGTGACTCTTAGTGATAAGCGTCGTAGTGGTGATGTCCCTATAAAGCTGTGTTACTGCTGCGAGTGGCGCGGGTCAGCGCGGGGCGGATATGGTTTAGATTTAGATAAGTGACTCCTGAGAAATATTTAAGTGCTTTTTACAGTAATGACTCATACTCATTACACGGGTCTGTGATGTGGCTTTCATGGCTAGACAGGAAAAACCAAAGTAGCCAGGACTGAGATAATGAGTAACCCAGTGGGATCTGGACATGGGGGGGACAGACATCAGTGGGTCTATCGGCCTGAATCCCACAATTACTTATAGCTAATATCTGCTCTATTACAGGACTTGTGACTTCTCCTGACCGGTAGGTGTTAGTAAATCCTTGTATTCCCTATAAAATAACAATCCTGGAGCCTCTTCTCTTATATCTCTGTGTTGTGCTGTTCCTCTGTTATTCCTCCTAGAAATGTATTACTGAATCTGTCAGCTGGGTGTTGCCAATTGAGGGGTGTGTCCCTGTACAGTCTGCCATTGTCTAATCAGTACTGACACACCCCTCTGAGAACTTAAATGGCAACACCCAACTGACGAATTTAGTAAGATTTAGTGGCAGATACCATGATAAAAAGGCTGCAGAGGTAGGAACTGGAACATATAATGCAAATCAATGGAAATGTATCATTAACACAAGTATGGATCATATATTCTAATAACATACCCTGATGAATATACAGAAATAAATGCCACAGCACAGGCGCGGCTTGTCTCCCCCTGTAGTAGAGGTCTGAGTAGATCACATTTTTAGGACTTTCTGTCTTCTGGGCCAACCAGTTACTGCCTCACTATTTATAGACGATGTTCTGCAGTAACTACAGTCAGAATTATAATGTTTTTGCTCTTGCTGCTGCTTAGCATAATGATACACACCTCAAATGTAACAGAACACCATAATACAGACCTCAGCTGCTGCAGAACATCATTATACACCTCAACTGCTGCAGAACATCATAATACACCTCAGCTACTGCAGAACATCATAATACACCTGAACTGCTGCAGAACATCATAATACACCTCAACTGCTGCAGAACATCATAATACACCTCAACTGCTGCAGAACATCATACACCTGAACTGCTACAGAACATCATAATACACCTGAACTGCTGCAGAACATCATAATACACCTCAACTGCTGCAGAACATCATACACCTGAACTGCTGCAGAACCTCATAATACACCTGAACTGCTGCAGAACATCATAATACATCTCACCTACTGCAGAACATACATAATACACCTCAACTGCTGCAGACCCTCATAATACACCTCATCTGCTGCAGAACCTCATAATACATCTCAGCTGCTGCAGAACCTCATAATACACCTCAGCTGCTGCAGAACATCATAATACAGATCTCAACTGCTGCAGAACATCATTATATACCTCAACTGCTGCAGACCATACACAATAAGGCTTGGACTGGCCCACAGGTGAATAGGAGAACGCCCGGTGGCCCTGAGCATGATAAACCTGAAGTTGTTTTTTAACTGCATATATATCCTTGGAAGAGGCAGAAAAGCGAGGTAAAAAAGAGAGGTAAAAAGCAAGAGGCAGAGTAAAGGGGGCATCTACAGTCGTTTACAGTAGCTGTAGGGTGGACCTCTACAATAAACTCCACCGGTGGGCCCAGAAACACCACAACTGGTGGGCCCCTGGAATCAACTCCACCTGGGGGCCCTAGACACCCCAATCTGACATGGTACACAATACACGCCTCATCTGCTGCAGAACCTAATAATACACTTCATCTGCTGCAGAACCTCATAATACATCTCACCTGCTGCAGAACATCATAATACACCTCAGCTGCTGCAGAACATACACAATACAGACCTCAACTGCTGCAGAGCATCATACTACATCTCAACTGCTGCAGAACATCATAATATACATCTCAGCTACTACAGAATATGGTAATACACACCTCATCTGCTGTTAAACCTCATAATACACCTCATCCACTGCAGAACCTCATAATACACCTCATCTTCTGCAAAACATTATAATACACACCTCAGCTACAGCAGAACATTGTAATGCAAACCTCAGCTGCTGCAGAAAATTGTAATACACACCTCAGCTGCTGCAGAACATCATAATACACCTCAACTGCTGCAGAACCTCATAATACACCTCAGCTGCTGCAGAACATCATAATACACCTCAGCTGCTGCAGAACATCATAATACACCTCAGCTGCTGCAGAACATTGTAATACACACCTCAGTTGCTGCAGAAAATATTGATACACACCTCAGTTGCTGCAGAACATCATAATACACCTCAGCTGCTGCAGAACATCATAATACACATTTCAGCTGCTGTAGATCATCTTTTTAAAATTATTAGACTATTTCCTATAAACCAATCACTGATGAATGCACATCACTCCTTTACTCATTTCTAATATGTGTTTTGATTAAATCAGTGACTACTCTTAAGATCTCTGCTTGTTGTCAGTGAATGGGGGGGGGGGATTACAGAGCCTAAAAGCATGTACAGATATGAAGGAGCTGTATAGCATTAAGATGAAGTGGCCATAACACTGTTCTAAGCCTCCTCTCTCATGCAGTGCCACTATCTTTCATGCGCTTCATCAGCTCAGTATCCATCCCCTGAAATCAAAGCTGAGAATCTGTTACAATTTTTTCCAACCTCTTCAATCCCCAGCGCTAAGCAGTCTGCATTTTAGGATAAGGCATTTACCCTACACTAATACAGTGTAACAAATAACAAGGACAAGAGACAGATTTGTGCTGGTTTTCAAAATTGTACATAAAATACATAACTGCTCTGTGGCCCTTGAAGGATAAAGGCCCAAAACAGGCTGCCCCATCCTTCTTCTTCATGGTAAGCATGAATGTGTACAACGCTCCAGGGACCACTATATTATCAATCAGGGGAAGAGGCCAAAGGGTCTTGCAAGATAAGTGTAGGAGGGTCAGTAAACACCAGACTGTCCTGAAATGAGGACAATAGAGTGCTATGAATGTTTGGTTGTTTCTCTGGGGCTCCTTCTCCTCCTCTTTCTTCTCCTTTGATGCATTAAGTCCCCCCTTTACTAACAGAAAAGATCTTAAAGGAGTGTTCTCACCACAATGGATTAGCTTTACGCATGTAGACAAAGGTAAAGGAAAACTATTACCAAATACATTGCTGTTTCGATTTTGCTTTGTTTAGGAGATGAAGAAGATTTTGTCTACTGCTAGTGTACAGAAGTTTCTCTAAGCTACTGACCATCTCTTTCTGCTATGGTGACTATGGTGAGTCACTCCTGTTATCAGTAGCACAGGAGCTTGTTTGCTCAAGTTAATGACAACTTTAACCGTGTAGAGTTCTCTAGTCTTGTGCTTTACAGTTTACATACCTCCTGCACTGACGTCGCTGTAACAGGATCAAATAGGAATATCAGAGCTAATATGTCAATCCCTACTGTACAACTACCCACAGCCGGACCAAGAAGTGTGAGTCTGAAACTGGCTGTGACTCTATGAAGCAGCATGGTGAGACAACCCCTTTAAATTGCATAATGTATTGCTTCATTTATAATACTTGTGTCTTCTAATGATTAAGATGGTTCTTTGGGTTCCCTGAGGCACTCAGATTCTTCTACCTCTTCATCCCATAAGGGTAGTCTTACTCAATAAGCTTGCGTTCTTGGCTAAGGATATCATGACTATGATATCATCCATTGCCTTGGGGGCTCTATAATAAGGTCGACATGAGGGAGAGGTGTCATTAAGGAGATCTCAGAGGAAGAATAGTGGAACTGATACAATGAATGTCATGAAAACTGAGCCTAGCACTTTAAGTATTAAACCCTGTGCGATGACGATCACAACAGTCCACTCATCCCAGACGTAGTAGAAGCTCATCATCTCCTCTGATGATGTTCATAGGTTTACACAAATGAGAACATCTCAGCAGGTGACCCTAGTCGCCTTACTGTAAATTGGACATTTACCTCTGGTGACTCTTGTATTCATAAACTGCATGGAAAGTCATTCCAGAATATACTCTTCCAGTCTTTGGGAGCAACACTAAATAAGCACAAAACAGTACATGAAACTGTTTACTCCCATGCAAAGTGATGAGCAACCTTGTGACTACTGCAAACTTTATTACACTGTTGGAGATTTTGCAATAGTCACAAGCTCAATTTCCAGGTTTTTTTTCATAAGTTTTAACGGGGTATTCCCATTTCATATATTTACAGCATTAATGTCTGTTAGATTTGGGTCCCCCCATCTTCCGTGTTCCTGCAACAGTTGCAACCTGTGCTGTACTCTGAACTCCCATTGAGTTGAATGGAGAAATAGATGGGCACATGCACGACCATCTCCCAGAACCCTGTAAGTAAGGGGGACTCTGTTTTTATGATAGACGCTGGGGCCCACACCTACCAGACATATGGCCGTATTTATGAAAACTAACAGTAAGGGAATGCTTATTTTATGCCCCTAAATAATGGGGTATAATGCCTGTATAACACTTCCCATTGACTGCCATGTAAAATCAGCGTCGTCATTAAGAGTGTTTTTCAGCGCATATTGTCAATACTTAATTATAAGGGCAGAGAAATCTGCCTCGGGTAGACCCCGTTGTTTCCTCAAGGAAATTCTGAGCTTGCCAGTGTCGGGTCTGTCGCAGCATGCACCAGATTTTGGCGGAGGACGGTTCATACATCTGGTGGACGCCGCAGCCCCATTCATAAACGTCGCACCATGTGTCATGAGACAACAATCTCTGAAATACATGGGTAGGTAAAATCATTCAAAAGTTATTGGCACATAAAGACAAAAATTGGTCAAAACTGGATGCGGCGAAAAAGGGTGAAATCATTGAAATGCAACGTTTTTTATCCCTTTTTGGTCAGAGAACTAATTTAAATGTAAAGAAGTGAACTTTTGCAACCATAGGTTTATTTTTTTTTTTTGGGGGGGGGGCGGAGGTGACTGGTCCCCCCACTTTTTTCTGGGTGGGAGACAGTTCTCCCCACTTTTTAGCCACTTCAATAAAAAATAATCCATATGAAAGCTTGAGAATACGGTAAGTGGAGGAGGGCAAAACACAAAGGAGAAAGAAGTTAACCCTTTGCCTCCTATATTTCTGTGCATCTTTGGGGGACAGAGTAGGTAGCAACCTCAAGTGTCAGTGTAGAGTGAGAGCAGCGCTGATTGGTAGAGCAGGAGTCAGGAGTGGCTGCTTCAACAATCAGAATGCTGCTCACAGTCCAGCACACTCTATATCTGGGGCTGTGTAGGTAGCTTTCCCTCTTATATACCACTTCCCCTATGCTCAGCCCTCATTAGAGAAGAAGAGAAGCTCCTGCTGAATGAATCAGTGGCCACCTGCCTCCCCTATCTGTAGTGGGAGAAAGAAGCTGCTTACTGCACCAGACTACAGGAGACCGGTAAGGAGGGGACAAAGGTATTAGGCGTTGTGTGTGCATGTGATTAGGGTATGTACTGTATATGTGAGGTGTGTATATAATGTAAGTACAGCCATATGTCTGGTGTAAATATATACTGTATATGTAAAATCAGTGTTGTCGTTTTATTTTCGTACTGTCGCCGTGCTCCCCCAGACCTCGTAGCTGAATTAGAGGGGGCTGCTTCACTGCAGAGAGTGTAAGGGAGAAGAGGGGAGAGGAGGGATGGGAGGGGAAGGGAAGGGAAAGGGATAGGGAGGGAAAATTGCCCCCCCCCCACACTTTTTTAACCAAAGTTACAAATATGTTTGCAACTAGCCAAATAAAATTATAAATGCAAATGCCCTTAGATGGAGCAAACAGCATACCTTTTGATTATAAAGTTTAATATACCAGTATGCAGTAAGCTCCTGACCTCCCCCTAATGGTGGCTGCAGACATCACATCAGTTTTTTTTTTTTATTTAACTCTATGTCTGCACAGGGAATTTGGAGCTATGTACCATGAAAATGGAACTCCAGCCACTATAAAATGCATTAACAAATTAATCAGCACAAGCCACTGTTGAACCAAACAGTGCTCAAGGTTGGACATTCACTTTAGGTTGTTTCAATCTGTAACCATAATGCCCTAATGGACGCTCTTGTGTTTGTTCAGCTTTACAGTCTTCCTGGGTTTTTACATGGAATAAAAATGTAACCTTATCATTTGTCTGCCTACAGCCAACAAAAATCCTTAATACGTTGACCGTACAAAGGGAATACAATAGAGAGAGTCTGGACTGCGAAAACAAGAAGACTTGAAAAAAGAAACATAAAGTTTTGTGGCAGCAATAAAAGCTTATCAGGTCATAAGATTCCCCCCACAGAGTACATCCTGAGGGTACGACAATGATCAAACCCAGGAAATTAGAGCAGTGGAAAGAACAATGGAAGAATAATGAAACTCAAGACTGTGTGTCCTTAAGGAGAATGAGCCATCGGGGTGTATTAGTCATCCCGTCCTCTGTCACTCCGGTGTGTTAGGACATGCTGTATCAGATCAAATAATACAATGTATGGACCCCGAGGTTCTTTTTTGATCATGTTCTTGTGAAGATTACTTTACGCATCAAATAAATGGATACTTTGCCAAAATCTTGTGAAAGGTATAGTGGTATTGGTGATGGCGGTGATACAAAGAGTCAGATGTCATGTTTTTACATGTGTCCTCATGAGAAAGTAATCATGAAAACATTGCAGTGAACCAAAGATCTAATAAACAATTACCAAGAACTGTATTCTTTAATCAGCGACTATTTAGCCGTTGCAAAACTACAATTCCCTGACGAGCCTGGAGAAGCATGGTTTGCTGGGAGTCGTAAAAGCAGAGCATAGATCGGGGACCAAAGACCCAGACCAAAGTGCTTGTAATCATAGTACTGATTGTATGGACAGATTATGAGCTGTGGTAGGACCTAACAAAATTACTAGTCCACATTTTAAAGGTTTACGTGTATTTTATATATTATATGGACATCACCTGGTTCAGACAAACAATTTGAGTAGATGGCGGGGAGCCCTAAATATTAAGATATCTCTCTATAGCCCTGAGCACAAGAAGCTTCTAGAAAAGTTGTAGCTTTAGTGGACAGATAGTAGGATCCCTAGAGAATACCTAGTAGTAAGAAAACCCAATTAAAAAGGTAGTTGTCCGAACATGAGATCCCGTTATCTCATACAAAATAAAAACGGGTTGTTCAAACTGGAAAGTGCCATCCCATACACAACAAAAAAGGGTTTGTCCAAAATGTAGAGCCCCCATCCCATACAAAATTAAAAGGGGTTGTCAAAACTGAAGAGCCCCCATCCCATACACAATAAAAAAGGGGTTGTCCAAAATGGAAGGCACCCATCCCATACACAATAAAAAAGGGATTGTCCAAACTGTAGATCCACCATCCCATACACAATTAAAAAGAGTTGTCTAAACAAGATAGCCAGTTATCTCATAAAAAATAAAAATAGGTTGTCCAAACTGGAGGGGCCCCCATCCTCCCCCAAAAAAAAAGGGGGGTTTCCCAAAAAATGGAAAGCACCCATCCCATGCACAATTAAAAGGGGGTTTCCAAAATTGAGAGCCCCCATCGTATACACAATAAGAAAGGGGTTTTTAACCCGGGAGCCCCCTCCCATAACAATAAAAACAGGGGTTTTGAAACTGAAGACCCCCCTCCCTTTTTAAAAATAAAAAGGGTTGTCCAATGAATGCCCCCCCATTCCCATAAAAAAAAAAAAAAGGGGGTTTTCCAAAGAAAAAGCCCCCCTCCCAAAAACAAAAAAAAGGGATTGTAATATTGGTGCATTTCAAGATTTCCCATCCCTTTTTTTTCCAGTGCAAAAAAAGGGTTGTGGAGTGCTTCTTCTCGATTGAATAGACAATTAATCCAAATATACATGTTTATGGGAATATCAGTGGTAATGGTTTTACAAGTTCTTAGTATTAGGGGGTTTACATGTTTATTTGTGCAAATTAATTTGCTGATTCAACTCTAAGAATCGGAGAAATAACCTAGAAGTCAAAAAGGAGTCATTTTGGTGGTCCATTGGTTTCTTTTTATTATCATATTTGAGCAAGTAGGTTCTGACTTTATGGCATACGATACTTTATGCCCTCACAATCCAGTTAAAGTGCACCTGGTTTCTGCACACACAGCTGTAACAAACATATTGTTGACCAAAGAGGTACCTGGAATGAGGTGGTCTGTAAAAATTTATAAAAACCCAGAACTCAATGATATAAAAGGACCTTTTTTGGTAAACTACAAGGGCTTCTCATGTCCAAAGGGCCTTTTACCACCCGTCCATGTAGTGTCTTCAAACGGATGTTATGGACTTTTTTTACTGTATTTTTGAACCCTAACAAAAAATGGGA